>JARCZZ010048076.1:0-11429 GCA_030323915.1 Brotogeris chrysoptera | reverse complement strand
CTGTTCTTATCTCAACCCGTGGGAGTTGCATTCTTTCGGTTCTTCTCCCCATTTCCCCCTCATCAGAGTGGGGGGGGGGGGGAGGGGGGAAGAAGGGGAGGAGTTTGATTTACGACTTAAACCACGACACCAGGGTAGTGAGTTGGCCTCACACCCTCCTTGTTGCTGTAAGGATCTCAGACCTGTATCACATTCTTATCACATTCATAAAGAAAATGCAGTATGCACTCAAAAGCCACTTCAGTTGATGGTGATTTGGCCACGAACTTTTTCTATTATAGTTTTTATTTTCTAGGTTTTGACTGACATACCCATTGCTGCAGCTTGCCTGGTAGATTGTGGAGATATTTACTCTGCAAGTATGAACTAATAATAAATGTTGAGATGTAAGTGGAAATCCAATGTTTTCACTTTAAGTATGCAACATATGTGAAGCATTTCCACATGTAAGAGAACTTCAAAAGCTACACAAACCTCCGTAGATGACAATCTAAGCAAAGAACTTTATGACTAGCACAACAGCATACTATGTAATATTCCATTTAAGAGAGGGAGGATAATTTCTAGTCTTTCACATGGACTGTGCCTGATTGGAAAGGTGCAGAAAGATAATGTAAGAAAAAGATACAGGAATAAAAGAAAAAAGGGCAGAAAGGCATATTCTTCATAAATTTCACACTCTGCATAATATAGAGACATAAAGCTCTGAAATTCCAGCTGTCCTACACGACAGGTTATTAAAGTATCAGCAGTTGTTTTCCTTTTTATTCTACCTCATTATATCTCACAAAAGAGCTATAGTTGCAAACAAGCATGAAGTAAAAACTTTGTACTCCCTATTGCCATATCACTCTGGTTCTTCAAAGCAACAAAGAAAGAATATCAAGAGTTTCATTGTCACCCTAATGAATATTCCCACTTCCCTCTGATTTCAAGGTACTCATTGATATAAATCATACACTTAAAAGAATATCTTTTCTTTCAAGAACAGGTAATGATACCAACATGTTTTCCTCCTAAACGCCCTCTGTGGTATTTTAAAAAGTTTTATCTCTAAAATACAAATTATTTTAACATCTCAGGGTGCCCAAATATAAACAAAGCTAACAATTCTTTCATGATTTGTGCTTTTACAAATCTATTTTCTATTCACTTTTATTTTGTTTCTATTATGCTTGAAGATGCTTTATAGGTGGAATATAACATAACTTTTTCTAGGAGAAATTGATGGGGTATAACAAACATGTTTAGGGTACTGCTATGATTAAAACCTTTTTTAGACAGCTAC
Organism: Brotogeris chrysoptera; assembly: GCA_030323915.1. Lineage (NCBI taxonomy): Eukaryota > Metazoa > Chordata > Aves > Psittaciformes > Psittacidae > Brotogeris > Brotogeris chrysoptera. The sequence continues at coordinate 10,141 of JARCZZ010048076.1, read as the reverse complement.
TTTTTGTAACTGCGAATAAGTTCACAGTTAAAAAGAGAGTACTGCTTGGTATTTTTATTTCCTAATTACCTATTCTGTCACGATGAGATCAGTGTTTGCTTTCTTTTTTTAACACAAATGTGGAGGATCCATAAAGACAGTGTTTTGGTAAATGCTTCAGTATTTCATAGTTAACACCAGTTTTTAATCTATGAATTTTTGAAATTTTAGAAAGATAAGAAACATGGTACTGCTTGTTTACTGTTGGGGATGTTAAAATGAAGAATAGCCAGGATTTCTTTCAAAATGCAACCCCTTTATGTAGTTCTTTCCTGGACACTTCAGGCTGCCACTACACTTTGTTTATATTCAGTACATTTTCTGCAACAAACATTTTAGAATCATAGGATCACAGAATGGTTTAGGTTGGAAGGGAACTTAAAGTTCATTTATTTTATCAATATTTATTCAAAAATACCAGTTGCCATTACAGACATGACAGAGTTTCAAAAATGGTTTTGCTTTTTGTGGTAATCAAACCAAGAACATAAAGGATGGTGACTAAAATGGACAGTAAAAAGAAATGCTGAAAGAGCAAAACTGCTAATGAACTTTCGTATAACGTGTTCTACTGGAGTTCAGCTTCTTTTTACAGTGAAAGTACAGCTATAGGATATAAATGTATAAGGCTTAAGAAAAGTCATTATATACCATTATACTCTCCCTATTATGGGTTAGTATTTCATACAGTGTGTATTAAATAAAAACTGAAGAACTTAGGAAGGGACACTTCTAAATCAGGCCAGAGACTAATTGAGAGTCACATCACTACTGAAGACAGAACAAAATAAGAATGCGTCACCCTGAAAAATACGAAGGACAAGCAAGTCATGAAGCACCATGATTACCGAGTATTTTTCACAGAGGAATGAATTAAGCATGATCCACAGTACATGCAAAAACACAAGGCTAGACATACCAAAGACCTAACCCTAGCTGGAAAGACTAACAAATTCCCAACACTGTGAAGCATTTTTGGTTGGTTTTTTTTTCACATATACATCCATATACAGATGTTCAGACTGCATAGAGAATCATAGAATCAATCAGGTTGGAAAAGACCTTTTAGCTCATCAAGTCCAACCCTTATCCCAGGATTGCCAAGTCTTGTAATGATACATTTGAAAGTGGTTATAGCACGCACTGGCACCAAACACTGAAAATTTAGCATATATTTAACTCAGGGAGGAGTAGAGTACTCCAGAGAAATCCTACCAGATACTGATAATAAAACACACTATAATTGAAACATGTTTTAAACAAACATTAAGAACACTGAAAATTTTGCAAACTCACTGTAAATTGATTTTCTTTTTTAAAGAGTTTTTCATTCCTGCTCACAAGATCTGATTACTATTTTAATCACCCCATAGCCTGCTCCATATCACACACGCACAGGACAATTTCTTACCTTACATTTTGCAACTAGGAGTCATGCTCATTCTAACAGTATGTTGATGTCTCTTCTTTACTAGGGGGCTCCTAATTAACTTATATCCCTGACCATTTTTCTCATACTCTTGTCCTTGCCTCCAGTCTCCAGGCTATTCTAAAGAGTCTCTGTAGTGATAGAAGCCATGCAACATCTAAACTGCCCCATTCCTTTTTTCTTGTCAATTCACAGATTTTTCTGCCTCCAGAGGAGCTCACGAAGCTAAGTCTCAGTTGTTGCTTCTCAAAGAAGAGTATTTTTCCTATGACAGGTTTCTAAATGATCATAGATTACCTGCTTTCTAAGTGAGCAGGAGCTGATCTGGGCCTCGGTCCTTCAAGTGTGTAATTTTATTCAAATCTATGATGCAAAGTCATAAGGAGAGAAGAATATAGATAGGAAGTAATTAATCTGGAATTGTGGAAAGGAAAGATACACCCTGATGCTAATATTGATAGTATTGCATGAACACAGAATTACAGTATTACAACATCCAGATATGCTCAAAACTCAGAACTGGACCTATTTTTCTTTTTAGCCTGACTCAGCTACTGTTTTCAGCTGCTCTTTCAACTTTACAATAAGAACTGGAATGGATCTCTGCTGCTCTGCTGTGAAAGTGACATTTGCTATTAGCTGCTGCATCCCACATAAAGCAGTTTATGAAGCAAATACAGTTATTGGTAAGTTACTGATAAGTTGTCCCTGAATCTACTGCAGATTCAGATGATAAAGGAGTTCTGTTGCTGCAGCGATTTCTAATATGCATGCCAATACCTTAATCCTAATTATTAACTATAATTTTCCATGAGAGAATAGCAACTATAACTTCCATCAGTAAGTGTAGACATAAAGATATTTGGGTGTCTAATTGCGATGGATAAGAGGTCTAAGCAACTTAATGACTTTGAAATCTCAGTCTAGCCATATACCATATCAGTCTGCAGTGAGCTTCAAGTTAGCTTCTGCAACACTTCTTGGAAGAACAGGGGAAAGTATGAAAAGCTATGCTTGTAATAAGTTCTGATTTCCTAGAGTCCTCAATGCATTAATTTTCATGAGTTTTAAGGGGAAAACAGCTAAGGAATTTGACTTGACTAACTGTTACTAGAACTTGCTATTTGGGCAGCATATTGGGGTTAGCGATCCTATTTACAAAAGGTATCATGGGGTCACAGTTGATATAGACCTTTTGAATTGATATAGACTAGCTGATCCAAAAGACAGCATAAGAGAGGCTGAGAGCTCCCTGAAATCATGCTGAGACAGTAGATGAATACCTCAGAGGGTAATGATTTGCAATTCCTATGACATTTATCTTTCAAATATTGTCACATCTTAATCATGATTAGTTCCGGTGTATTTCCTATCCTGATGACATGATGAAGTGTTGCTCAAGATACCATAGCTAGCTCAACAGTATCACAAATGCATATAGTTGAATAGGGATATACGTGTCGGAGGTAGCATATGCTGCTAGACACAGGTGTTTAGCCTAGGCTAAATAGCCCCTCTGAGAAGCCAAATATACTTTATTAGGTATGACTCGCTTTGCAAGGATAAAAGCAATAAACAGACGGTCCCTTGATTTTTCTTGATCTATCTTTTGCTTGTAATACTCAACATGTGAGCTTGCACACACATACAGTGACCACAATATCATTCTTCATTTGCAATGCTGTTCACCATGTAATGAGAAAATCATTACCGGGATAGTAAGCCAATGTTTAAGCAAGTCAGTTTCTGTAGCCAATGGAATTGGTTTTCAGTTAATGTAATTTTAACAAAAAAGCTAAGACTGGTTGTGTTTATACAGCAACAATCCGATTATTTATTGCTAAAATTGCTGTCAGTATCAATCAACTTTAGATTTGTGACATAACTTTCAGTTCATTCTTTGTTTTCATAAGCTATATATGTTTCCTGATGTTAGTCATACACTCAAAAAACTAAATTCCATGTCCCACAATATAGGTAATGAGAGCATAAAATGTGTACGAATACAGATGAGAAATATCACTGACTTCCAAAAAGCAACATACACACTGCAGACAGGAAGGAAAAGAAAGAAAAGTGAAAAGAAAAAATAAGGAAAGATTTAGGTGTTTAGCAACAAGGGAAGAAAAATACAAAATGATCTTAGACTGATAAGATACCCAACACTTAGTACTTTGTCTCCTGCAAACCTATCCATTTTCAGCACTTCCCTTCAAGTAAAAAAATAATGCATGACCCTTTTAGAGGAAATTTTTACCTCTACATTCAATGATTGAAGTATTCACACAATTTACCTTTAAGTATGCATTTTGCTTGTTTGTTTTATAAAAGGCCTCAACAGTTTTCATTCAACATATTAAACAAACCTGGTAGAGGGATTTTTCAAGAAAATTGTGTTTCTTTCCATTTACAATAGGAGCAATAATTAATAGTTTCTCATGTCACATTACTGAGTTCTATAGAAATCAGTCAAAATGCTGCCATATGAATTTTCACAGCAACAGCTACATTGATTTCCAACTTGGTTAGCAGTTGCTAATGAAGTCTCTCATACAGCTATTTATGTTGCCATACTTGCAGCTATACTTTTGTTTCACTCACAAACTCCTCAAATTATTTCTTTTTGTCTTTGCAAACAAGGTAGCTGTTACGCAACTTACAAGCAGGCTGAGCTACAAATGAACCCATATGGGAGCCTGGCCAGCCCCCACCTCAGGACAACTGAAAATAAGCACATCCAGTTATTTTGGAGTAATTTTTGGCATGTTATAAATGAGTTGCTGTTTCTCAGAAACTTCTTCCCATCTCTTGGGTCATAAGTATCCCTTCAGGTGAAACCACCTACAGAAGCTGTTGCTTCTTTCCAGAAAAGTTCATTGCTTTGAGAGTTTTAGCATGCCTTCAGGACATGCAGCCATTTCCCGGCACACCAGCTATAGATGGCTCTGTGCATTATTTATTTTGTAAAGCTCCTAGAATTTCAATCTGTTGCCTTTTCATCATGTTTCTGTGCTTTAAATAGGTAAGACAAAAGAACCACTACATTTCCTTAACAAAAGGAAATATCTTTTGGAAAGAAAGTTATGGAGTGTGCTCAACCTTGTCCTTAAGGAAAGGAAGAAAAGAGAATGTATTTCACAAATTTATGCATAAATGGTTAGTAAATACTCACCTTTCATATAAGGTATTAATTTTTTATGGCATATTTTACATTTATGGATTATGCAAGATTTTTCCCCTTCCACAACTGCTGAAGAGCCTTCCCAATTAATGATGGCTACATGAATAATTTATTTATTCTTTTGCCATCTTTGCATTATACAGAAACCTGTCTGCTAAACTCTAAATGATGAGAAAAAGAAGTATTTCCAGCTATGCTTCTTTTGTGGTTTACAGAAAAAATGGCAAATCCTTCTTTTCTCAAAGAGCTTAGATGGCCTTTTGAAATATTGATCCTATGTATAATAATATATGACTACATTTCACATTTAGCCTGTCTTAGCCCCAGGTACTTGATAGCTGGTTTAAGGAGAGCAAAAGCTGTTTCAAATTCCCAAGCCCCAGAGCAGCTGTTTGAAAATTATTTCTTCCAAACTAAACCTACACTGAAGTAGAAGTAATTCTATCCAAATTCTGTGCACTACATAACACATTAGCACATTTAATTTATAAAGAAGGTTAATTACATTGCTCTGCTAGCATGACCCACTTCCATGCCGTAGCCAGAAAGCATTAATGATTTTTGAGAATGCATCAAGGGAGTGGATTTCTTCCTCTAGGGTTGCTTCTAAATCTTCTGTGCTCAGCTAAGCAATAAGAGATGTACACACATCTGCTGTGATTATATTCAGAATCCCAAGAAGTCTGAACCTGGAGGAATTTCAAACAAAGCTCAATAATAAATGAATTTTTGATGCCAGAATCCAAGCAGACTAAGCAACATAATTTCTATATAAACCTTAAGTTCAACATATTTCTGGTAAACCACAACTATGCACGCTGTATCTTTTACCATTTGCAGCTAATAAGTTCATGCATTATTTAGGCCAATTTTATTTCCTGAATTGGCGTTAAACAATTTGAAACAGTAGGATAGATTATTATTTTTTTAATAAAGAATATTAACGGAGACAAGTGATACAATGATATTCACCATTTGCAAGATGCAGCACATTCTTACATGGTATCTGGCTTGCCTACATTGTTACTGCTGACAATTTATGATCATTCACTGTGTATTGTAATCATGTGATAAATCTGTGAGACAGAGAATAATGATTCTAACTGACATTAGTTGAACAATTAGGGGATGATTGTTTCAGATCTCTTACGCAGAGGGCTAGATGCAACCAACAGACTGTGCTCTTTCTGTAGTATGAGTACTTTAATACTGATTGCCCCCAACAATCATGTAAGATGCTTGTATAATTCTAGAAATAATAGAGACCTAACACATACAGCAAGCTGAAAGAACTGGGGGTGAATAGCAGACCTATATCACACCTCTGATAGATTTCTCATGGTCAAAGAATTTTCCTGAATTGGATTATTGAGTACAAAAGAGCAATTTTAATACATAAAACATTCAACATTTTCTCCAAATTTAGTGTGGGGAAGAAAAGATTAAAATTGTTGCAAACCTTCTCGGTCATATCTGCAGAGCTATGCTGGAAGAGGACACAAAACAATTATCTCATGCCCCATGGATAATAACAATGAGTATAAGGAGTGGTTCAAACTACTACATCCAGAGTGCAAATACTTCAGATCTGTAGGCTTGCTCATCTCTAAATCAACAAAATGAGAATGAAGTGGGAAAACATATTATACAACTTGCTCAGATTTGAGGCACAAGTAGCCTCTCTGACTGGGGTCTTTTCAAGATCAAGACTTTAATGAGAGTCTAGAATTATGAGGATTAACTCTATAGATTAAGGACAGTATACTTGGCATTTACAGTGCTTTTGAAATAACCACCTAAACCACTTAGATACGGTAATCAAGTAAGCAAACTTGATCAACAAAGTTTCCATTTATGAAACAGTAAGAATTTTTATTTTTAATAAATACATGAAAAAACACTCATCAATTCAGCTCTTTCTGGATGAAGTCATTATTTACTGATATGCAGTGATTTATTAATAATGATCTAACACTATGGCTGATAATGCTAATAGCACACTGTGCTTTAGATACGAAGCAATAGACTCCATACAATGATAGACAATACAGAGCAAGAGAACTGCAATGCCTGATCAAATTTGACATGCTTTACCCTGTCATGCAGCTACTTATTTAAAATTGAGAAGTGATGTGTGATAGGGGACAGCAGGATGCCAGAAACAGTTCAAGAAGATGCTTAAAATAACCTCAAACAAGCATAAATATTGGAGAGCCCACATACACCAAAACAGAAAAGTTGCGGTTTATACATGGTTTTCATCAAAGCATATGATAAAAATTATTCAAAGCAATGGTAAACCAACCCATAAGAACACGACATTGCCCTTTTAAAGGGCACTGGCAAAAAAACCAAAACAAGACAAAGACAACCTCCACATGATTCTTTCATATATATAATTTGTTTTGCTATTTCAGTTGTACTGTGTTGATTTGGGACCTATTTTACCTGCTCTTAAAGCATATTTTAATTTTCACTGTGCAGCCTCCATCACCCCTCCAATAAAATCTTTGTGTGGAATGTTCTAATTCAACACATTTTTTTTTATCAATGCCCTAGATTGATAAAAATTAATCCCTTAGAAATCCTTTTCTTATTAAGGAAAAGTGCCTAGTGACTCAAAGTAAAAAACACATAATGCTTTAAAGCGAACTATGTGTAACACCCCTTTCCAGGCAAACCACAGCCCCTCCAAGCCCTCTCTCAAACCAACTCCTTGCAAAGCTCAATGAAATGTCCTAAATGTGTTTGAGACCTGTTTTGAAAACATTCCTTGATGAACCAAGTGTGGCACACTCTTAACTTCCTTCTGAGGAGAGTATGAACAAAGCACAAATGATAGAAAAGTAGATTTAAACATTTAATAACCCTTTCCCCATGAAAACAAAGCAAAAAGAAGAAGAAAAAAGAATATTTCTCTTGTCGACTTTCCCCAACACTGATTCCTTACCAGTTACTGAAAGGTCCTTTATTTCTAATACAGAAGGTACTCAACTGTCAAGAAGATGATGTTAATTTCTGTTCCACAGGCTTTGCCTGTACTGTCACAAGTGCTATAATGAAGGCTAAACCCAACAATAATTATTACTATATTTAAGTAAAGACTACTACACTAATTAAAATTATCCTTTACTCAGATTGCCAAAGTCAAGTCAAACCAGCAGAGATCATAATGCTAATGCTCAACCCTAGTTTACTACAGATTTATTATTTTTTTAAAAAAACAAAACCTAACAAAAATCATTGAATGAGTATTTTCTTACACATCTAGTATGAAATACACTATTCTGAAATATTGCTCTGTTATAGGCATGATAATTATAATTTAAACCAAAAACACACAAACAAACAAAATAACCCCAAACCCAAAAAACCAAAAAACCCCCAGACCAACAAACAGAAAGCCCCAAACAAACAAGTGCATACTTGAGGATTGTGCCATGCATATGACCAGAAATCCTACCCAGACCAGTACTGGGGAGTATAAGATGTTGGAGATGTACCTTTCTAATCTGAAAACCTATTAACCATAACCACTGTTGTTGAAACATTTTATGTTAAGTTACTTTAATTGTACATATTAAGACTTTTCTATTTCCTACTTGGTTTAGCCTAACTTCATCCCCATAAAGCATCATTGAAACAAAGAATTTTTCAGGGTACCTATAAACAAAAGTTTCAATCAAAGCAATTTTGGTTGGAATGCATGTGAGAAGGATACTAAGGTAATTCTCAAAATTGATTTTTTCTGTAGGCTCTGAATTATTTTAAACCCTGATGTCTAGGGAAATTAAGATTGCATTGACACATAGATTTCTGTGCTGCTCCCATAAGTTTGAATATTTATACAGCTATTATTTGGGAAATATGCTGGATCCCCTTCTTAATTAAATGGCCATTCTGACCATTATTCAGTTAAAGAAGGCTCACATCTCCTGTACACTGCTTCATCAACATAAGACTATTAGACTCTTAGAGATTTGGTTTTGAAAGAGTTAAGAAACATACTTAAACTATTTTTCACATCTCAACCTGCACAAACTTTTGATGTAAACATAATTAGACCAGTTTTGAAGAAGGAAAGAATAATACCAAAAAATTTTTGAAAATACTGGCTGAAAATTACATTAGCAATTAACTGCTACTAAAATACACTGAATCATCTAAAGAACAGAGTTCTCCCTGTCCCTATATCCTTGCATACTTCTAATACTTAAAAAGTAAAGATATTCTTTATAGCAACTACTTGTGTCCAGTCCCTGAGAGACAGTGAATGGTCAATAAGGAAACAATGAAGATTCAAGAAGTTCTTATTTAATAACTTTTTTCTTAGTAGGAGTTCTGAATTTTTAAGGGAAGAAAAAGGTTAATATTTTAAAGTTGCTATTGAACTATATTAATGATATATATCATCACATATCTTGCACACATATATAACATATTTAACTTGAACTATAATAGTGTCCTTATCTTGTTGACAGTAACTTCCTTTCTGAAATACCAAAATTATAATGCCTTGCTTTGAATCTCCATTTGCCCTCATCTTTACCTCTGAAAGACCTAAGCTATACTATAGCTCGTGTATACACTGAGGGTTCAGTGAAACTCTCTAGCTTCTGAGAAATCATTAATTTTGTGACACTATCATAAACTTCAGACAAGAATCTCCAAAAACAGTGTCCTGGTTACAGCTGGAATAGAGTTAATTTTCTTCATGGTTTGACAAGTCCAAATGCTTACCATTTTATTTTTATGCAGTGCCATGAGTCTCAAACCTCCTGAGGGTAGGCTCAGTAGGCTTCCTCAGCTGTGATCCTCAGATTCTACCCAGGGGTGCAGCTTCTCTCTGCCTCCCCTGCCGCAGACAAGGAGCTGTGAGGCAGTCTGGGAGCACTTCTCTCTTTTTGGCTGCTGGTCAACACTATGGTACTGCAACACATTGGTGGGCAACCTCAGCTGCGGTGTGATGCCACCATTACCCTGAAGCATGGCTAGCCTAGGCCCTGCCTCAGCTGCTGGGTAATTTCTGTTGCAGGTACTCATGGAAGACATACACAAACAACTGCTTTCTCACAGCAGTTACTTCACCAGCTCACAAAGGTAGGATTGAATGAAAGAATGTCACCTGGATTTGAAGCCAGGTGAGACAGATACTTCACTTTTTCCCTTTCAGGTCATTGGAAGCATCTGTCACTATCACCAGCAACTCCAGTGCCTAAGTCAAAAGATGATCATCTCAAATGTCCTCAACTCCAGACTATCTGCAATCTGTGCTTAACCATTTTTTTTTCCTAATCATTTGTATTAAAATAGATGTGAAGTAAGATGCAGGACAATGGTGAATCAAATCTCAAGAATGCCACTAGATACAGTCAGAGGGTCCCATGCTTTGAAACCAACATCTCATGCCTGTTCTTTTCAGCAAACAAAGAAAAACCATGTCCTGGGTTCAGCAGCAGTGGTCATTTTTCTCATTGGTGGCTGGGGCATCG
>JARCZZ010048073.1:0-22658 GCA_030323915.1 Brotogeris chrysoptera | reverse complement strand
GGAGCATTCACAGCTTCCCTGGGCAACCCATTCCAGTGCCTCACCACCCTTACAGTAAAGAATTTCTTCCTTACATCCAATCTAAACTTTCCCTGTGTAAGCTTTACCCCATTACCCCTTGTCCTATCACTAGTCGCTAATGAAGACACCATAATTCATCAGTCACCATTTCTTCATGACTTCAGGATAAAATCAGAATACTTTTTTCATAATTTCTAATGGACATGATGTGTAATGCTGCCTGGAATGTTACTTTTGGAGCCTGGCATGCAGGGAAGCCCATCTGAAGTGGCTATTGTGCTGAATATTTACTTCTTAGTTCAGATGCAATTATTTTCTCTAAGACTCATTTAGACCATGCAAAAGGTAAGAGAGTTCTCTCTTGCTTTTTACACACGCTGAAAATGTCACTAAGACACTAGCTTATCAGAGTGATTGTGTGGTAAATTTTGCCTAAGCTTTCTGTCTTCTCTAGTTTCTCTTTGTAGGCATTCTGTCGGCTTCAGTGACAGGGCATGTCATTTCTATTCTATTACTATCATCTATGCTTATATAAAAGCTGTTCAAGTTAGAGCAACTTCAGAATAAAGAATCAATTTAAGTTTTTTTCCTTGCTTTTCATAGTAGTTCTCTAGCTATGGATTGTCATTCTTTGCTTATTTATAGCCTTTTCCCCCTTCTGTTGAGTCTTTCTTTCTTTCTCTTTTCCACCACTTTGATGGCAGATGTTATACTTCTAAATTCCCTCTTGAACAGGAAGGTCAAATTCTGAGCAATACTGCTGTCATTCTTTTAGCACATTCTGCAAGCCAAGTTACCTGATAGATTTTTAAAAGCACGTTTATGAAATTTCATATTGTATTAGTACTCTCCCAAGTAATAGTGCAATTTTGCTTTTCACGTTAATGGCACCTGAAAGGTTTTGTAGATGGAGCTATTAGCTCACTCTGTATCCAAACCATGATTTTTATATCCCAATTCCATTGCTCTTCCTTAAATATTTGTGTTGAAGCTATCTTTCCTAGGTGATCATTCACCCATGCTTTAGGCCAACTGTTCCAGGGAGTTATGAAAGTATTTCACTCAAAATTTTGTGCTGGGAAGAGCACATCCATTTGGTAATGTTCAGATATTGCGACTGTTTCACTGATGCGAACTTCTGTCACTTCTACCTACTCTCCCTGCCTATGTGCTGACCAAACAGAACATGTTTACATGTGTGTGCTCCATCCTGGAGAGAGATAAACTTTCTCTGCTCTCCCTTTTTTGTGCTGCTTCCTCACTCCTTGTCTATCAATGCTCATGGCCAGAGTGATGCTGGAATTAGGAACAGTCTGCCTCCTGTGTTGCTTATTTTCTTACCCAGCAGTTCTGTGAAGTTCCAGTTAATGTTTCTTTTTTACTGTCTTGATTTTTCAACAGCAGGAGGTGACTTTCAGCTGTATTTCAGACTTGTGTGTTTCAGCATGTGGCAGGTCATGACTTTTCTAATGCATTGGGATGAAAATGTCCTACTTTTTCTTGCATTACAAATGCCCAAATAATCCCACAGGCTTCCAATCCCTACAGCTGTGTTTTGCTGGTCACAAAAGCCATGAGTAGGGTACGTAGGGAAAGCTTCCTCTTCAGGTAAGGCAGATATCGATGCGCTGGGTGAGACATTAAACAGAAAGTTTGAAAATACATCTCCCCACTGAAACTTGTGTCCTTCACATTTCGCAGGTTCAACAAGCTGCTCTCAGCCTTTGCTGAGCCCGGAGGAAATCTTTTTCTTTGGGTCACTTTGGCATTTTTGTGCAGATTCTCTACAGGCCTTCTGCTTCCAGTCTTTCCTACTCCTTTTCTGCTTAATGCAGAAGGCTGCCCAATCTTAGGCTGCTAAGTCACTTCTGAGGACTCAACTGCTCTCCAAGGGGGTTTTGCTGGGCTCAGTAAGTCTTCCTCACTGCTCCTCATTGTTACTGCCTTTCTAGCAGGGCATAAGAGTATTTAAATGGCAAATTGGAGTCTAATATTTTGACATTATTGCAAATGGGCATGCATGCACAAGTTTTGAAATGCCTATAGTTCTGCACACAACTTCAGCTCTAGACCACTGGATTACTTTTTACAACTAAATTAATTTCTTGCAATTATTTATCTTTTTCCCCTTCCTGTTCCCTCATTTGTTGTCAAATCTGGGAGAGCATCCTTTTTCTGTTTATAAATTAGTCCCTTACTCCATGCCACCAATTTTTGCATCACATAAATTGCTATTAAAGATGCTTTCTGCTGCCTCTGGAGGATGACATATTCTCCTTGCTGTTCCCAGGGAGTTTCTAGATAATGCTTAGCAACCTGTTTAAACAGCATTTTGCACACTGGCCGCTAATGGTCCATTCCATGTTTTCATGGAACATCTGGGGTCTGAATAGCACCAAGTCTGAGCATTAATTGCAGCGCTGTCTGCACTTATAGCAAACTGTAGCTGGATGATGAATGCATCAAGAGCTCTAAAAAGCAAATTGCTTAAAAAATCAGATTCTTTCTAGGTTCTGCTTCCTGTATTCATTATCGCTTTGAAACTGGTTAAGTAACTGCTACATTTAAAAATACCATTTATTCCTTAGAGCGTTGTCAAGAATGTAGATTTTCCCATCCATTGCCTAGTGTTCTAGGCGTTTGGTTGCTTCCTGATGCAGTGATTGAGCAGAGAATAAAAGTGATGCCAGATATAAGTTTTAAAGTTCTCACAAATGTGCATGAACCTTAACTAAGAATCTGACATCATGGACCTGCTTCTTCCTCCAGAAGGTTTTATGCTCTTGGAATCAAAGGCAGTACCACTCCACAGAGCAAAAGGCTCTGGTGTGGAATCTGAGTACATGGGTGCATTTCCCTGCAGCATTTGAAAAGGTTGCTGACAGTCAATGGTTTAGAAATCATCCCAGTTGTCTGTATTTTCCCACTAGACAGTTAAAGGCTGTTTCACACTGAAGAGAGTGAATATGGTGGCTCCCTGTTTATCTTCTCATCTGCTTTGGCTCACCATTCTGAAGTTCCTAGTCTGGACATGCAATAAGGATCCTGGATGAGTTCAGCTCCAGGACCCAAAAAGGCCTTCACTGATTCTACTTTCAGCTCCTATGTTGTAGATTTTGGTGAGGTTTTAAATTTTTTTCTTTTTCAATTTGGCACTCATAGATTGGAAACCCATCACATTTCATTTTTTGTAAGATGCCTCTAGCATCTCTTTGGCATTGTACTTAAATTCTTTTGTTCTGAATTGTCCTTATGTACTTCTTTTCCCTTAATGTCTTTTGGAGCTACTTGCAATAGACAGAAACTGTGTTAGCAACGCAAGAGGGTTTTGGGAAAGTTAGAGATCAAGAGAGATGTTTATTTGTTCATGACTCAAGTCTATATACTTTTCTACAGGAAGGCGATTTGTGATTCCGGATATGCAACTACTCTGTGTCCTGCTATTGGCAGTTAGTATGGAAACCACCAGAGAGACTATATCTAAATTAAGGAGAACCCAAGGGATCCTTCAATCAGCCTGTATTTGCCTTTAGAGGTCTCTCAACTCTTCTTACATTTGAAAACCCAAATGTATGCAATTGGCATCTCTGTCAGCTGTCTTCAGCATGTGCTCTCTCCCTTCCTGGTCCTCTCTTCATGCCCTGACTCTCAAAATTAGCTATGTAGCATTGTGTTTTATGGTTCACAAATACAATACTTTCTTGTCACTATCTAAATTATTGTAACCTGCCAGATGACCTCAATACAGCCCATCCAGGAAGATTTTCTGTTACACTTATAGGAACTATCTTGGGGAAGGATACTGAGTAATGCAGACAGTTTGTGACATAATGGGTAAATCTGGTGACTGGAAATGAACATTTAATTGATTTACTCCATAAGCATGTTTCCAAGCAAAGCATATGCAAAACCAAATGAATTAGAACTGTCTTTGCACTACTTATCTGCAGAAAAATGGAATCCTCACAAACATTTGTATAATGATCTTGCTCTCCTCCTTGTAGCATCTCTGAATGGGTCAGCTGGAAAAACATCTTTGCCAGCTTTCCTTCTTAAAAGCACCTCTGCCAGCTTTCTTTCTTCCTCAGTGCTGACGGGTCCCTCACTGTTGCGGATGAGATTCGGGAGTTATTTCTCTGGGGTTAGTCAGCCTGCTTCATATGGTGGTTTTATTTAGGTGTCATGACTACAAAGCAGTTTTGTCTAATTTGCATCAGTATGGTGAAAAGATAGATTCACTCACTGAGTCAATAACAAGTGTAACACTGTCCTGCTAGCCTGATCCAAATGCAGCTTGAAGCAGAATAGGGTGGCATACTACACCACCCCTTTTGCTGTGAATTTAGACCTACATTCCCACTCTGGGGGAGGGGAAAGCGGCTGCATTTGGAATGCCAGCAGGAACTCAGCAAGAGATGCTGCCTCTCAGGCACAAGATAGAGGCAATCAGGTGCTTCCTGGTACTTGGTTTGGATTGGTTCCTCTCGCACAAGCAGGATGCTGTCAGTCCTGCCCAGGCGAAGGGCAGCGGGTCGGGCCTGCACCCAGCAACCTGGCAGCAGCTAGTATCTCTCATGCACCTTGCCCCTGGGAAAGAAGGGTTTCCACTCACTGGAATGTTAAACATTTGAATATGAAAGGTTAAACTGGCCAGCCGTGTTGGAACCTAGCAGACCCTGAGGCATACAGGTAACAGCAAAAAAACTGGGAAGAATAAAATTAAAGAGCAGTTAGCTAGGACAACAACCTTCACAGAAAAAGGTTTTTGTGAAAAATTGGAGGGAAGCAGGAGCATGCAGTGTCTCGAACACACAGTAGTGCTATTATAGCCCAGCTAATGTCTGATGTCTAGAGAAAATGCTGTTCCTAAATATCAATTCTGATTCAGAGGAAAATTATCAGAGATTTGAAGGCAATAGGGTTTTTCATAGGGTGCAATGTACTATGGAAGAAAATGAATTCCTAGGCATAATTCATATGAGAAGTCCTTGAAATAATATATTATTCTTCTATAATGTATGTATTGAATGTTTCAAAGAATTAAATTTGAAATTTGTTTTGTGGCTAGGAAAGTCCTGGATTTCTAAAATTTTCCATTAAAATATTCAGAGGCGTGTGGCCATTTTTCATTTTAGTGAAAATATGTAAAAGGATTTCCTGGCTTGCAGGTTTGGTTGCTAATCTATGTTTTAAATTAGCTTTTTTTTCTTGGTGAATGGATTTGGGTGAAGGTATTGAACTTTTGAATGAGACCCTTAGAATCTGTAGGATTTGTTTTAACTTACAGAAAGATTCATTTAAGAAAAGATTATTCAAACCCTTCTATAACAGTAAGAGACTGCTTAGCCCTTTTTAGGAAGCTAAGTATAGCAAGGAATTGCCCTGTTTCCATGTTCACTTAGCTTTTAAATGTCATACCCAGAAAGAAAGCAAAGAGGACCATGGCTGTAGCTTTTAATGAGTCAGATGCTGCTTTTTGAAGAACTATATTCAACCATCAAATAACAGTTGGATACAAACAGACCAGCAAAGACTGTGAGTGATTAGCAGCCAGACTAGCATGCGGTAAGAAGATTTAAGGAAATCTGTTAAGTCTAAATGATACTGAGGGAAGACCAAAGAGAGCATCAAAAAAGAAAGCAGATTATGATCACTTACTTGCTGCAAGTAATAAGGAAGATCCCACAGACTTAACTTTAAGTAACCACAATTTATGGATGGATTTGAGGAAGTATTTTTTAAGCAGGGTGAAGCAGAGGAATAGATGACCTGTGGAAGTGTCAAATCTTTCTCACTGGAAGATCTGAAGCACTGTCCAAAAATGTTTTTCTCTGCAGGACACAGAGTTCCTAGGTCTGGGTGATCCTTTGACATGTCCCAACAATTTCAGGCAAAATAATGATCTCCTTCCTTTTCCCTGCCCCTTTTTCCAGGCAAAATTGAATGAATCGCGTAGGCCACAAGAGAGATAAAATGGCTTCCAGAGGATCCTTGATCTGGCTGATATGTGGGGTATGACTGCGAGCTTTCATCATGAATTACTGCTATTTTACAGCAGCCATGATGGATTAGGCAGAGAGATGAGCTGTATGACTTCTCTCCAGATTCCTTTCAGTCTTATTTTTGCTGCAGAAAATAGTCAGAGAGCTGGCAGTAAAATTGCCGGTCACCTAGTCACAATCTTCCATGGTGGCTAAGAGTGTAAAATCCCACACCCCAGCGAAACGCTTGTACCCCATAATGTAGCTGTGTGGAGGTGACAGCTTACTGTCAGCTGCAGGATTAGAGACGTGGTGCTAAGGGGACAGACAGCACATCATTCTGACTCACGGGTCCAAATATGTGAGGCTGTGACAGGAAGAGAAAGCAGGTAACTTTTTGAACTTTTGCAAGTGCTTGCCAGAGTAGGAGATGCTGAGTAAAAAATGTTTCAGATTCTTCTGTCACAGTTCTGTCTCTTGAGTGTGAAATTAATTCATTTTGACAGTTCCAGCGGAGATGGGAAGATATGCGCTGAGATGCTTAACCTTTTCCTGTCTGCTCCCTTTCTTCCCCTTGGTAAAATCATGCCCGTCCACCAATTCAGCTGGGCAGATGTATAAGGTATTTGGACACTTCAGCAATGGTCTCAGTCCCCTAGGGTCCTTGGAAATGCCTCCAAGAACTTTATCTGTCATCGTCCTCCTTATTTCAATTGTCTCCAAACCTAGCAAATTCTTGTGAAACTAACTAAAAAAGCCCACTAATCTGTTCTGCAGCAGTAAAACGCTGTCTTCAGAACTGCTATCGCTATTTGCTGTTAGAAACATCTCCAAAACCACTGACCAAAGGAACACTCAGAAGACTCAGAATAATTGTCTGATTCCCTTGCTATCCTTTTAAAATAAGCTCCCAGAGTATTGTGCACTGCATGTTAGACAAAAGAAAAAAAATAGTCTGCCAGCACAATTTAGAAAAGCTAATGACTTTTAAGACATTCAACCACGAGAAAGCTGCCACTGATAAAAACTTGCTGTGACTCAGCTAGGCTCTGTGTGACAGCAAGTCATTTTGCTACTTACTGTTGATTACTGAATTTGAAACCCTCTGAGGTCTTCCAAAGGTATGAGAACTGTTAAGGAGTGAATGCTAAGAATGGGATCTATTACTGGAAAAAGTGTTTTTCTAGGAAATGTTGATAAAGTTTAAAATATAATTAAAGAGGCTGAGGTCTACGTACATAATAAATGGCCCACTTTTAATCTTATTCTACTGTAAAGCAAAACAGCTCTCAAGGGTAAAAAAAGATGAAAAGAGTTTATTCACTTAAGGCTGTAATAGGTTTATCCACTTCTGTATACAAAGTAGGAGAGTTTATCTGCTTCTATGTTCAGTATTACAGCAAAGAATAAAGCAAGAATGTGGACTAAGTGATAAAAATACTCCAGAAAAAGGATTGGGTCAAAATCAGTGTGTATGTTAAAAATTATGGAAAATATTATATAAATATATATTCCTATAGATATATAACCGTATATGCATATAAATTAATGACTAGATATAAATAAAGATTATTTTGTACTAGTCAGAATAATGCAATGGGTGCAAACTGCACAGAAAGCAGACAGGAATAGGTGCTTTGGTGGGCACCAAGTTTAACACCAATCAGTAATATTCCCTTGCAAGAAATGAAACTACCTACTGAGCTGCATCAGCAAGAATATAGCCAGTGGGTCAAAGAAAAGTCTGACTGCTGGGAGGTACTTCTGAGGCCACATCAAGAGTACTGTGTCCAGATCTGCCTCCTGCAAGGTGGGACTGAGAAGAAGGGGAGTTACAGATTGGAGAGTCAAGCAGAGGACAGCTAAAATGGTCTGGGGAATGGAGCACATGATGTATGAGGATAAGCTGAGGGAGCTGTGTTTGCTCAGTCTGGAGAAGAGAAGAATATGGATGGATCTAATATCTGGCTTCAACTACCTAAAGGTGAATTGCAGAGATGGCAAAACTAGACTTCTCAGATTGGCACAGCAAAAAGACAAGAAGCAACTGTCAGAAGCTGCAGTAAGACAAGTTCTCACTCCCTGTAAGGAAAAATTTTTCAGGGTAGAAGTGTTCAAATGCCCAAACATGTTGCCCAAAGAGGTTGTGAAGTCTCCAGCCTTGCAGATCTTCAAAATCAAACCCTATACAACCCGGCCTAAAGTGGAAATTACACCTCCTGTGAACAGGGTCCTGAACTAGATGACATTCCTACCAAATTAAATTATCCCACAATTCTATAATTCTGTGGTATTTGTCTAGTCAGTTTCTAAAGTTCCTTTATGATAGAGACTCCACTATCTCCCAGGCAATATATTGTAGTGCTTCCCAAAGAAATGAAAAAGATATTCCAAGCAACTGTGCGTTTTGACTGGACTAAACCAGCTTCTTGAAGTATTTACAACCTTTACATTGCAAGGCCGTGACAATTCCTGGCAGTCAGAGGATGAGACCAAATACACTGTATTTCTTACAGCTGAGTTGAAGGAAATAGAAATAGTTAAGCATTTCAGATCATAGTATTTCATAAGCTAAAGCAGGGGTTAGAAGTCTATTTCTTGCTAGAGAATGGATATGTATTTCAAACACCTTTGGCAGCCACTGTATTAAATTTTTCCAATATTAATGATAAAAAAGGTATGGCTGCAGAACATATGAGATGATTTCATGGCTGTAATTTCCTATCTCTATTATTGTGAGAGAGTTAAGAATATATATCAAATGTATTAAACCTGATTCTAGGAAGTTAATTACCATAAAACCATTGTTGTTTTGCCTGAAGACTGTTAGATCTTGACATTTAGGATGAACCCAAAAAGTACGCACTTCTGAAAAAGCCACCCATAAACTCTGAATCTTAAGTATTACAGGTTTATATTTGCCATTGCATTAAGTAGCATTGTAGTATCTGATTTTGTTACACTCCCAGGAGCAGAACAATCTCCAACCAATCTTTCATAAACTCTGACTTTCAGCTAATTTTGAATTCACTGCCCATCTTCTTGCTCACTTTATTTTTCTGTTTATTTTAAAACTAATGCTGATCAACCTCTTTCTCTGTAAGAATGACTTTTATTTATATCATTATATTTGAAACATGCAATTTGTTCCTTGGCTGTCAGTAGCAGGCACATACCGTCAGCTCAGTGGTCTCTAGAGTCTCATATGCAGCATGTATGTTGAAATGCCTTTTTAAAAAATACAGAAATGATGCTGAATAGAAAATAACACTGTACAGAAATTAGGAGAGTACATGAAGTGTGCATCTTCTTTAAGCACCAAGATCTGTGTTCATCAGATATATGTTTGTAACCTCTTCCTTTCTTCCATGTCTCATCTCTACTGTTAGTGACTGTGGCTGAAAGATTTTTATTTGCCCCTAGTCACTGAAACAACACTATTTTTACAGAGGAACTAGCCTCATCTTTCCAGAGGCCCAGTTGCATGCTGAAATTCAGTAGTATCATTCTACCATATTAAATACTTTTATTAGGAATGGCAGAATCAGGTTGTTGTCAATTTCCAGTAAAAATCAGATGGTTGATTTTTTATTCCAACAAACATAGCTCTGACAGTCTCAGCATTTTGAGTATTATCCACTGTAACATCCTGTGTACCATGCAAGATTTTGAGGTTAAACTCACCTTTCACAAATGTATTTTTCACAGTTCAGAGGGGATAACCTGTGAATCAGAGTGGATAACCTGTGTTCAGAGGGGATAGCACTGTGAAGTGCTAGCACAGCACTGGTAATGTGAGGAATCGGTAAGTTTAAACCCAGGTGTTAGCTTTGCCTGCTGCATAAACTGCTGAAATATTTTTTCTAAGGCTGCTGCATATCTAGATCTTACATTTCTTGGAATAGCTTTCATGGACACTCACAGGTTGAACCTAACTTTTAAAAGTGTACCAAGACTAAATGCAAACAAAACTGACACTTTTTGGAATGGTGAAAATGCAGGTGGATCTTACAAACAGTAAAAAGTACCCTTTTCGGGGTAGCATTTTTATACTTTGGAGAGAAACTAAATAAATAGATTTTGGTTTATGGACAGAATCATCTGCCCTTAGCTTATAGGCAGGACATGAAGTGACCAGAAAATTGGCCTGTGTTTACCTCTGTGGTTGACTATCAGGCAATTGGGTCATAACCTGTTACACTCCACAAAAGGTAGATGAGGTGCTTAATGGGAACAGGACGATGGTACACATCTTTCCTTATGTTACCTAAGTACTGTTGAGGGTATTACTGTTTGTAAGGGCTGCAGAGGCTCCTTCATGACTTTTCTGAGGGTCTGTCGCCCTTTACAGCTGAATTGTGCTCTAGAGCTGCTCTGGGAAAAACTTGCACCTGCATGGAGAAGCAAAGAACAGCACACAGCGGAGGCATGGAGGTAATGTTTCCTGCGGGTTTTATATTTCAACCCTCAACACGGCCAAGCTGAGGATAAAACCAGGCATTATATTGATTATTTTGGGTATTACTCAGGTTAATTCGAGATGACTGGATCACGTTTCTCATAAGAATTGTATGACTCAGACCTGTCAGACTGAAATATATGTAAGTATGTAAGGCATTTTTCCAAACAAATGGATTTGATAGTGATTACCCAAGTCAAAACATCATGGGTAGGACACATCTCACCTGCTTTTAAATGCTTGCTCCTAACAAGCATCCTAGAAAATTAGTATAGCTTCTCTTACAACTTGCAAAGGGAAATACATATATGCTAAAGCTATGATTTGACCCATTTTAGACCTACTTTATGATGAAATAATAAAGAACCCCCTGACAAGCTGTTGATTAATGATGAAAAGGACCCCCTCTGATTAAGATGTAGGTAGTCAGTATCATTTGCATAAACTTTGCTGGACTGTAGAGACCCTTTGACAACAGGATCATGTAAGTTTATGGTCCCTTTTTCTTCAGAGCTGGTTTAAGATCAAGTTGTTGCTCAGCATTCCTTGCTTTGTTGTATGTGCTCTCTCTCTTCTCAGCTTTATGCACTGATTCACCTCCTAGCATTTACAGGCTGAACAGCAGACTAAAAAGCTTAACTCAAGGATTTTGATTGATTTCAGCTTTGTGTGATTTCAGAAAGGAAGTAACAGAAGTTGAGCAGGATCCTGAAGGCATCTATAGAATTGCACAACGTAGCCCAGAGTCATGCTTTTACAGACTGGCTTTTCACTAAAATGCTTTGATATATCAATAGGGATGTAACTGCTCTGGCAGCAAAAGTCCCATTCTCCTAACAAAAAGAATTCTCTTTAGTGCCTGATAGGAATTTGTACCTGATGTTAAGCAGTTAAATACCCATCTAGTGGTGATGTGCTACATAGAATCCTATTACTTCTTTCTTTTTTCAGTAGCAGAAGGCATGCAGTCTGACTCATTGATACTTGCAGTACCAAAGGAGACATTCAGAGCACATAGCTTTGTGGTCAGAGATCTTTCCATGGTGCTGGTTCTATCTAGGTAGTTTCAGTTTCCCTTAGTTTGTTTCTTATAATTTCATTTCACATGTCACCCCTTCTTTTCCCACAAGTACTCCTGAGCTTTTCTCCATGCTACTGTCCTCTAAGGAGCCCTCTGCCACTTCAGTTTCCATTTCATCCTTCAAAATGCTGCCATCAAACTCCATTTATCACTTATTTTTCATATTCAGGACATACTGCTATCTCAGGTTAATAAAAAAAAGAAAAAGAAAAAAAAAGAGGATAATCAAGAAAATATTAAGGAAAAAAAACCCACCTATACCATGTCACTGTATTTTCTTTTGCTTTGGAAATTTTACCTCCAGACGGCGCTACCTTTTATCCCCATTAGAGAGTCCTGAGAGAGCAGGACCCGTCTTTGCTGCGTCAGTAAATCATCTTGGACATCTGAACTTTGATCCTAGAAAGCATTTAAGAGTTTGGCCCTCAGTCAACTTTGGGATTTATCATGTCTCTTAGATATTCAGTTAATGATGAAGTGCTCTGCACAATCAGCAATGTATAAATAACAACTAATGCTATCCAGCTCTCTGCCCCTGTCCTTGCCTTAGCAACCAAATATTAATTTGAAGGCTAAGTATTGCATACGGGATAAATATGTGGAAAGTACTGATGCATAAGCCAGACAGGTGGACAGCAAAAGATGCTTCTAGCTTGTTAGAGGTCTTCTGTTCTGATGGTGAGCTGCAGCTACAAGCAGAGGAAGTGACTTGTAATAGGAAAGAGGGCGAGATGCCCTGGCATGTTTTGTATAGATTCTCTGCCTGGTTTCCCCCAAGATCAAAGTTTCAGTGATTGTACCCTCACTTTGTTAGTCTGTTTATTTATCTTATATAGTATTTCAACCAAAATTGACAGTGAGCAGGATATTCCAAAATGTTAAATTCTAAAGACAGTGATGGAGATCAGCGACTGACCGGCAAGATTTGTCATGATTAGGCATACCACTGAAGATAAGACTGTTTAAGTTCTGTTCAATATACACACCAAAGAGGAGAAGCAGACCATTGAGCAGCTCTAGCTTTGAACTAGTCCTAACTATGCTGCCACTTACTCAGTAGGCGTGGAGCATGTAATACAGATTGAGGCATCTGGGAGCAGGACATAGAAAAGTAGTATTGCGTGGGGATGGAGATGCTCAGGAGATAGGACATGGACTCAGTAGGAGCTGGGGATCTGTTGCTACCATTGCCGGTAGAGAACTGGTGTTGTATTTCTGATTCTTCAGTCCTGAAACATTTAAGGAGAAATCCTTTGCAAGATAAACCCTTTAAAGGAGAAATACAGTAAACATAATGTGGCCTTTAATCTTCTTGTTACTATGATTTGTCTTGTGGTAACTCTAAACAGCCTTCTCTGTGGTTTTTCAAATACCTTTGAGATTGAGATCTGGAAGTCACTCAGTGGCACTGAATTCTGCCTGTCTGGATTTTAATGTGGAATCAAATCCTATTCAGCTATATGGATTAAGCATATCTGTAAATTTTGATAGTATTAAGTATTCAAAGTTTTGTAATAAATGTGGCATGATATGCTCTGTTCTGTGCAGTCTGCAATGTATACAGTAGGATACACTTTCAAAGGATTGGAAACTTTTCCCATCCAGCCATATTTTTAAATACATAGAGCAGATCAGAAAGGGGTTTGATAACTTACAGCATAGTTTTTGTAATGTGAATTTACCTAATCTGCCATAGGTTTATGTAAGACACACTTCTATGCAGCAAAAATGCTACATGAGGTAGTTTAGTTTTGTAATTGTTTTCAGAATCCATTCAACAAAGAAAAAAAAAATAAAGAGGGAAAACCCCACTTTTTTTTCCCTAAGATGAATTTAGAGTTGTAGTTCAAAGTTTTGCTTTCATACAACTCAATGAAACTAGAGCCTATAGTTTCTTTTCGATAAGTAGTTTGTGAATGTTGCCCCAATAGTAAAACCTTAGATGGAAATCCCTCTGATTTTACTTCAGGCTAAAGCTGACGTCACAAACTGCATATATAAGTTCAGGCATAAAATCTTGCTTAATGAGTTTATTCTTTTGGGGTATAATATTGTTAACATACACTTTTATGGAAAGTACCATAACAGAATTATGCAGAAATGTCTTTGTCTGTGAGATGTACAGTTTGGCAGTTGAGCTCTGGATAAATATTACATATACATTACTACACCCTGTGGTCCCACAAAGCTCACTATGTAAAAACTACAAATTATGTCTTCCATTCTGATTTTTTTCTTTAAACCATATCTACTCCATCTCTACAGATGCTAGTTACCCTTCTCTCTCAAGATATCTCAAGTTGGTTAACATCATTCCTCTAATTCAGAACAATTTGTGCTTTGCCAAATTGTGTTGCTTCTGTTATTGAAGGCATACGATTTTCTCTGACTGTATAAAAATATTCCTCCTTTTTCTAACTGGTACCATCTGGTCTACTATAAATTACAGTTTACAAAAGTTGTCTTATAAGGCTTGTTTATTTAATAATGATTAGCAAGTTTTGCTTCAAAATTAGATTTTCTGAAAGCCATTTTCATTACACGTTTCTAAAACTTAAAATTACTAGACAATTAGTAGTGCTTTATTTGGCCCTTGTCCTTTTATAAGTGAAGTATTTTGTAAATACAGTAATATAAGAAACAAACCTGCACAGGCCTCTCCTGTCACTTCCATTTGTCTCTCTAATCATAGATGCTGAGGATCTAGCTGATTGACATTGCTGACACATTGACATCTGACAATTGACATTGACATTGCTGATGAACTGACATTGACATTGCTGATGCATTGATAATTACTGACACATTGCTGATGCATACCTTTTGTCACATATTCAATACATTAATTCTAGTGTGTTATCCCAAGTATGCAAACTAGTCTGCAGCTTCTAGAACGGATTTCCACTCTCAGGACAGGCCAGGAAGCAGCTGAACACTTTGAGAAGAGACACCAGAATAATGACTCCTTTGCTTTTGGAGCAACTTTGCAGCGTACCCTCTTTCAGTTTAATTAATTTTGACATTTCTGACAACAGTACCTTGGCAGTTGTAAAATCTCAGACTTATATGCTACTTGAATATTGATGTCACTCCTCAAATAAAAGGTTTTGTAACTTAATTTAGAAAAAGCACATAATATTTATGTACAATTTAGCTTCACTGCATTTCACTTTGTTGGGAAACTCAGCACCATGATGGCATCAGCCTGCTCATTGTGGTCAATTTGATGAAGGAAAAAAAGAGGTAAGCCAAAAAGAAAAAAAAAAAAGGCATGCCTTTGAAATACCTTATTTCTCATGTTGCATTAATTTTAAACTAAACATTTTCAGCTTTCATTTGCTGTATGCAGTTACACTGTGTCACTTCTCTCATGTCTTGCTTGTGTAGGGATCCCCCTGACAACTGACCCTATTAACTTGGCACAGACTTGATGGTATTGACCAGAGCACCACATGCAGGTTCTGTTTCTGCAGATCTGGTCACATTTTATCAATAGGTTGAAGCAGATGAAACTGTGCTGCAAGGCACTACAAAAATTGCTTACATTCTTCTGCTTCTCGGTATTCAACTATTTCCTTTTGGCTTTCAAGATCAGATCATCAAAGAGCTGTAAATCGGAACAGCCTCATCAACTGCAATGGAAAAAAGATTGATTTCTCAAGCTTTTGTTTAAATCATAAAGAACAACACAACTTTTCAGGGTTACTGCCTTCTGCCTTTTTCCTTGACATATTAATCAACGACAGGACAAATCTCACTCCCTAATGCAAACAGTAACATTGATCATAAAGGAACAAATCCTAAATTATAGAAATTAAAAAGTATGTCAATCCCAAACTGGTGCAAACAGTGATTTGCTTCTTTTTACTTAGCAGGTTTTGTTGCTTCCATGTCTTCAAATACCAGATACTGTGTTGGATAGCAATGTTATCTGAAAGTGGATTGACTGGTAGTCCTCTGCTGAGGTACAGGTGTACCTAGACTGTGGTTTTCTTCCTGCCTTAGAAATTAGTTTTCCAGAAAAAATACTCTAGAAAGAGTTTTCTAAGTTCAATGTTGTTCAATGATATGCAAATACCTGAACATTTATTGCAGAGGATGAAGTGTTTGTTTCAGCACTCAGGAGATTTTATTATTTTATTTTGTTGATTTGTAAGTTTATATATGCATTAACTAGGAGCAAATACTTTATTATATGTTGGTTTGTTACCTGTTAGTTTATTCATTTTTAATTGATTTTATATCTCAGGGGTATTTTCTTTGTTTTAATATAAAAGTTACAGTGGAACAACTTTCACATATCAAGTTTCTCTGGTCTATCTTTGGAAAAATCAATAAAACGAGGTGAAAATAAAGGCTGTGACTCACTGGCTGATACACACAGAAGAATGTCACTCTGCCATGCATTCTTTCTAAAATTATTACTTAACAATTCAGTCTGCTTTGGTTCAGATTTGATCTCTCCACAGCTCTAAAATCCTGCTGGGTGTCCATTGATATTGTCACGGGGAAGTTCCATGCAAACATCAATATTTCTGGAGGATGCTGCCATGGTGTTGCTTGCTGAGCTTTTGACTGCATTGCCATAAGGGAGTCTTCAGATGCTGAAAGCTGACACTAATACCTGTGAAATGTGAGCCCCTCTTAAGCTCTGGAAGCTCATCCAGCACATCTCTGTCCTGCTGCTGAGGGGAGGCAGATTGAGCCTGGTGGGCTGTGGGATGGATTGATGGTGTCTGTCTGAACCATCAGTCCACCTACAATGCTGCAGGACCAATGCTTGCTGATTTTAAAGTCCCAGACATACTTAGGGTGAGTTTAATATGGATGAATTTGCTGATTGTCTTTCCCTGTAGTTTTATTTGCTTTTTGTTTTCCTCTAGTTTTTAAAATGAAATGCATATCTTATGGTAAGGGTGTGAGATACTTTCAAAATCAGTATTTTTTATCACAGTTCATCTAAATTCACATCACTCCTAATAAAACATTAACATGTTACCTGCCACAGTGTTTGCAGTCTTCAAAAAGACATGCTTACGGTCTCTTGGACTCTCTTTAGCATAGCACAAATTGACCTTAAATTGATTGATACGTAGCACTGTCATTATTATCTAACACGATTGCTGCTGCTCAGACTTGAGGTTGACCAGATTATAAACCAGCTGTATAAAGGGCTATATATCATCGACTAATGTAAGGTCTCTGCCTCCAAAGATTCCACAGTAATTAGACATTTTAACCAAAGGTTTTGTTTTACCTTTCGAAGAACATTACACTCAAAACTTGTTAATGAACCATGGAAATTTTAACTCCTGCTTTGATGTCTTTCAAAATATTCTCCTTTCTGGTTTTCTGATCTCATTTCTGGCCTCAGAATTATTTTCCTGCTTATGATTTCCTGCTGAGTGTGAATTCTTTCTTCATGTATCTGTCTTGTTCCACAGGCTGTTCCATTCATCAGATATTCACGGTAGTTCTGTATCTCTTCTCCTTGATCCAACAACTAGGCTTCCTGTAATTTCTCAAATGTTGCTTTAACGAAGTTGATTACCAATCAAGAATGCAAGAAGCATAGGCTATGATTAGACACATGGAGATCAAACCCTCAGAAATATAAGCATGCTTAGACTGTACTTGTATAATCAAGATACACTGCAAAACATCAAGTAGATCTTAGAGCAGCAGTGGTTTCTGTGAGAAACATTACACGTGCTGTCAAAAATGCTACAAAGAAGGATCTGATATAACACAGCTGCTGCCCCATTCATACTGCAATTTTTAAAAGAAATTGTTACCACTGAGGAAATAGAGCAAGACGAAAAATTAGGTATTAGCAAGACACTGCCTAAGTCTCTCCATGTTGAATTAGATTCAATACCATTGATTCTGGATGCATTTGTACCCACTTTTAACAGGCTCCAGTGTAATTCTTTAGTATCTGTAAGAGAAGGTCTTTTACTCAGGTAGGATGGATTTTGTTCACCTTTTCCTCTAGTCTTTCAAAACCAGTTTAAATCATTGCCTGAATTCTATAGCAAAAGACAGGGTGTCCATATGTTTCACTTGTGTATTTTATTCGCAAACTGCAGACATGCATGCTATTGCATAAGCACAATTATGTAGATTTATTACGTGCATGTATATCCTGTTAAGTGCAGAAAAACTGTGGTATCTGGGTACATAACTGATGTTAAGATATCTCAGGCTATATACAAAATGTACTATTACTACTAATTAGTCAGATACTATACTGCATGTTTTAGGTGGAGAAATCAAACACAGCCTCTGAAATTACAAATCCAGCATCTTCTGCAAACAATTTTTAAAAATGTCAGCTCCCTAGTGCAAGTGCTACTACATGTAGGACTAATGGTGGTAGTACTGTCAGTTCTACTGTGATTTGCGGTGTTAAAAGGAAGTAAGTGATATGGAAAATTAATGTAAAGTCACTGAAATTATTGGGGAAAGGCATCTTACAAAAGGATTTGCTGTGTAACACACTGTAAACTGCAAGGCAATGATTCTGTCAGAGTCAGGAGAGCCTCCCTTGGCAATATGACCTTGCAAACAGCTCCTGCAGGAGGAAACGGATATGGCAGAAACGCAGCCTCTAGTTCTGACTAATGAGAGAATAAATTAATTCAAATTGCCACAGGGAAAGATATTGTTCAAACATGAGAGACCTTAACTTCTCAGCTTATGTGAAAGCAAGATAATATATTTTATATCCAGAACTGCCTCAACAATATCACAATGGTAGCTACCCAAGTGTGAAGGAAAGGAATGAAAAGTAAGAAAAAAGAGTGGAAGTTTGTGCTTTCCTGTGATAACTGAACTTGTTATGTCAGATAGCTGTCCGTATTCAAAGAAACAATCTAGAGATTTGTGGAGAACTGGGACAGGAATGTAATGAAAACATTAATAAACTCTGGAAATAAATGGTCTTTGAATCATATATTTCTGAAGGGTGTCTTTATTTCCCACATTTCATGATTCTGTTCTGCAATGATTCCATATCCTAATTAAGAGAAGGAGGAGTGGTTATATGTCTTTGAATCAAGTAGAATTTATGCGCAATGCAGAATAGAATGCTGAGATTTATAATGATGTTCTCTCCTATAGCTCTTTTTTAGCATGATGCAGCCTTGGTTCTGGTTTATGTGGTTTGTAATAGACTGGGCTGGAAGGAGATTTTTGTATTTTTACTCTTTCATATAATAGGGGAGGATGCCATGCATCACCTTTTGTTACAAATTAAGAATTTCGATATTTCAGCAGGTGTTCAAGTTTGTACAACAGAGGAGAAAAATGCAGCTGAAGGTTCCTGCTGCAGTTGAAGTGTGTCTGGAAAAGTTACAGCTTGTCCCTAAAACAATCATAAAGAATTTTGTTTGTGAGAAGATGAGAGTGCATTTTTTGTGTTCTAGTTTGTCATGCTTTTGTGTGCTCTTCCATGTCTGTTGCTGATTACACTGTCACTAAAGTAAGTCATGAGGTCTGAGCCTTCATTTCAGTGAGCTATGGGGATGTATCTACACATTACAATCAATATAGAAATTCAATAGAAAAGAGATTACAGATAAACATTTCTGCCCACTTCTGCTTGCAAGCTGTAAATAGTTGATCAGAGACATTTCTCTGGGTGAGCATCTAGTGAGTCTGATGCTTTTCTTACAGTTAATGAGTTTATACAGTATTTTTTCTAGATTAACCATACTCCTGAAATGGAGTGAAAGAACTGCTCCATTTTGAATCCTCATACCTCTGCTTGCCATTTCCAGGCATACTGTAGAAAAATTCATTGCAAGCGGTTAATTTAGCTTTAGCAGTTCAGCAGATCCCACTTTGTGCTTTGTGATCTATTTCATGTCTATCTATTTGAATTAAAGATCCTGAGCAAGACCATCATCTGTGTACAAGGCTACTAGCAAGGACAATTTTTTAAGACTTTTGCTGCCGGCTTCAGCATCTTAAAACTCTATGCCGTTTTTTGCCCTGTAAGCTCTTCTCAAAATATCATTCTTCTTACCTTAGGATCTGATGTCAGGGAACTCAGTTTGGGTTTTCCAATCCTTGTATTTTGATGCCTGATATATATCCATTCCTATACGTTATGGTAATGTATAAAAGCATTAGTAGAGATCTAGGGTCACAAAAGTGTGTTTGAAATGATTTAACGACTTGCATCATTAAATCATTAGCAGAACTTACCATCGGTTTCATTGTCTTTTAGAGATCCTTCAAACACTGCATTTTCCATTGGTCATGTTCTTACTGCTCATTACTTATTTTATTTACAGTCAGGAGTTTCATATCCAGTGTCTAGAGTGTGATTGAAAATATGGAAGATAAATACGGAAAATCCTACCTATATGCTCTATGACTTTCGACTAAGAAATAAAACTCAGTCTAGCGTTAATTGGTTGACCTTTTGCTGTACATTCTTAGGAAGCAAGACGTTATATTCCTGGGTAAAAAATTGATTAGCAGTGATCAAGTTGAGACTGAGCTCCCTGGAAATACATAAAACATTTTTTATCTGGACATGTTTCATCTCCATCTCAGATGTTTATGGCTGGCTGGCCACAGTTAGAAGAAATCATGTTCCTTTTATTAGGTTTGGCAACCAAAGGAACTTTACAGATTTACCATAAAAATTGATCCAATTTATCAAAGAAGCCTGCAATCATCTCTTGTTGTTTCTGATAAGGGTCCTAAGAGTCACTGACCAAGTGACAGCCAGATTCTAAGAAATTACTGGGAAATGTAATAGCATGACAACTTTTCTCCTCCATTCAGGATGTCATGAACCAAAGCATGAAAAGACACTGCTCCATTTAAATGTCTGCAGGAAAAAAAATCAATGTCTTTTTTTATCAGGTCATTTAATGAGCTGTAAAACCAGCAGAAAACTTAACAGAATACTTTGACAAGTACTGTACTTAAAAGACTACACTCAATATCTTGGGAACGGATTCAAACCACTACAAGGTTTGGACACTCGGTCTCGGACTTTAAAAGCACTGAAGCCTTCTGGCAGCAGTTTGGTGTAGCTGGCCCTCACGCTATTACTGACAGAAATATTCTTTCCTTAGCTGTGATAAATGAAGTCTTTTCAGCAGCATATTTGTAAATATATAAAATCTGTTTCCTGATTTGAGCAGGATACAGGATCAGTTTTCAAATATAAATGCCTAAATTCTGCACAGATAAGCTAGTGTAGAAACTAGCTACACTTTTGTGCACTTAACATAGGTAATTCCAAGTGAAAAATACGTATTGCAAATACAAAGCTAGTGTTTCTGCAAAAACCTGCTAATATGGTCTAGTGGAAGGTGGTCCTGCCCATGGCAGGGGGGTTGAAACTGGATGACCTTTAAGGTCCCTTCGAACGCGAAATATTCTGTGGTGATTCTATGAACATTAGCACAGGTGTATCTTGTGGGTCTTCAGTCTCTGAAGCTACAGATGAGCTGGAATAGAATAAATAAACGGATAGTTTCCTTAACCAGCCTGTGATGTTCATTCAGATCAAGTTAATAATTTTTTCTTGATATGTACTATTAGAAGACTTTCTGAGGGCTAATCTGCTTTTTTTTTTTACTAGAAGTCTCCCTCCTTGATTTGCTTTACTGGTAGGTTTTGATAATGCCATAGTCTCCATCATATGCAGCTATTTGCAGTTTCCTGATCTCTCTTTGGGTGAGAAGCACAATGAGGTTAACTCCAGGCTTAACGAAAATATTTTTGGATTTCAGATTTTTTGTCAAAAATTTACAGAGAAAAAAAAATCCTACCTTCTGACCAGCTTTAATCATACAGTTTTGAATATGTTTTGGAGTTTTTAAGAATATATAAAAGTTTCTTAGATACTACCAGCACTACCTTTCGTACATGTTTACCTGTAACTTGGGCATGTATTTCTACTCTATGGAGAAATCTAAATCTTTCCAGGAAAACAAAATAAAACAAACAAGATAATTAATGGGCAACTGTTCTACATTACTGTAAATTGCTATAAATACACAATTATTACCCACCTTCAAAAACCGTCCATTCCCCAGACGTGGGTTTTACTACAGGAAATCTTCCAGAAAGACTCCAAATTGCAGCAAGATGCTTGAATTCAAATATCTCATGGGAGGGAAGGACTGAGTGTTTGCTCATGGGTCCCCTTAGTTATGATGCTTATTTCTTTTTGTGATACCAAGTAAGCAGCTTATGTCATAGACCACCATGCTCAGAGTTCCCTTTATCCTCATTATCATTCATTTTTTTAAGTACAAACTGATTTCTTGCTGGTTTAACCTTCGCAGTCCCCTTTATAAAGTTCTCTTTCCATGGTGCCTTCCTCTGTCACCGTAGGAAAAGTGTGACTTCTGTGGCTGTGACTGTTTGGACTGTGATAAAGATGCAGCAGCATGTTTGCCAAGCTGCCTACAGTCACTGTACCCCAAAACAGCTATTCCAAAGCTGCCTTTTCCTTTAATTACTTCAAATGCCTGAAGGCTGATATATCATAACAGGATAATAAAAAACATCAATACAAAGAACTGCCCTGGAGCTCTGAGTAAGAGAAGATTTGTATAGTTGCATCAGTCAGAAACTTGGGGATGAGAGCAAAGAAGAGTTCCGTAAAAATGGTCTGTTAAACAAGCTGATGCACTCTTTTCCTGAAAATCTTCACAAATCTAAAGTAGGTTCTCAAAAAAAGAAAAAAAAAGGCAGACAAATCTGGACTTTCCAGACAGCAGAACGAGACATGTTTCTTTTGTTGCTTTCATGATAGGAACTCCTCTTTCTTCCCCCAGTCCCGGGGGGATGGGGAAGAGAATCAAAAGAATGCAACTTCCACAGGTCGAGATAAGAACAGTTTAGTAACTAAGGTATAACACAAACCACTGCTGCTACCACCAGTAATAATAATGACAGGAGAAGTACAAGGAAAGAGAATACAACTGCTCACCAAGCCCGACCCAGCCACTGCACCCCCAACAACGAACCCGCCCTTAGTGCACCACCACACCCTTCCAGGTCTCTGCTCTCTGTTTTCACATCCTGGACATGACAGTGCTGTGGTATGGAATAACCTCTTTGGTCAGTTTGGGTCAGGTGT
>JARCZZ010048072.1:10951-22269 GCA_030323915.1 Brotogeris chrysoptera | reverse complement strand
GCTGAAAGTCAAAACCACAGCACTGCACCAGCTACCAAGAAGGAGAAAAATGACTGCTACTGCTGAACCCAGGACAATTATAAACTAACCAGCACATTTTGATGCAATATGTTCAGCTGTGGACATGAGGAGGTATGTTTCCTCAAGCTTATACACACTTAATTTGGAGTGCTGAAAAATCTTTCTCTAATCAGGCAAAAGTGACAGAAGTCTCCAGAAAGTCCTATTACAAACGCAATGGAAATGTCAGAAGTAATATAACTGATAAGTAATGAAAGACAAGTGAAACAGAAAAAACATACGAAAACAGATTAAGATGCACTGATGACACTTGAAGGAAAAACATGAAAAGCATACATGCACGATAATTTGCTTAGCCCCTTTTTTTTTAAAAAAATAAACTTTTCCACAAAAGAAAGGATACCTTCAAAAACTATATTAATGCTGCCCATTGTTAGGAAGAACAGGATTTGAATACCTACTCTGTTTCACACTTTTTAATTTCTAGCTGCACCAGGTACTAGAATATACTTAGCATTCTGTACCAATACTCTTTTTTTATTGGACACATTACTCTCTCTAAGTGACAGCCTCAATCATACCAGACAAAAACTGCATTAACAGAATACGCTAAACATACCACAGTCTTCATTCATTGAAGAAATAATTGCATAATTGCCTTAAATTAGAGACATTTAGTTTAAATGGTTTACTAGAAGTTTAAAAAGACTTTTTATTCTCAATTGTATATAGCCTGATTCATGACAAATCCTTTATTGTATGTCACACAGGACTTCTTTATTTCTAGTCAAGATATTAAATTGATAGCAACTTTTCTACCTGAGCAGTTTGGGAGGAGAGGGGGGGGAATGTTATACTTCGACATAGTAATCTGGATACCCTAACTTCAGACGTAGAAAAAAGAAACCACTGTGAACTTTTAAAGGTATTTAAAACCTTCTTCATAGATGCTAAAGCAAATACCTAGAGTTCCAAATTATTTTTATTTATCTCTTCAGATTCATGTCTTGATCAATTTCTGTCTGAAGATAAACTAGTCCACATCTTTCTCAACCAAGGATCAGTTCTGATGCAGGAATGTGCAAAGAAAGGGACATGGATTCAAAGGCTGAATGACAAGTAGGAAGATTAGGAAACATTTCTTGTGAACCTTTCTTGTTTACTTCTGTTGTCTCAACATTAAATGAATGAAAAAGGTCTGGGAGGGCATGCTTCCAGTCCCTTCATTGACAAGAACATTTCAAATCCACTGCCTATGCACAAGAATCAAGTGCTACTTGAATGGCACTCACATGCCACTATTCAGACACCTTCATGGGGCTGGCCTTGGTGACACTGGACCCCTGGAGTACCAATGCAATAAACTGGCTATCCAAGCTGGCAGCAGATGCGATACCACCCCATAGCTTCTAGTGTCACTATACAGGCCCTTAAATATATGCAACAAGGACATGCCCTCAATCACAGTTTTCCTGCCCCATCCAGTCAAAATCACTTTTACCTGGTGTTTGAGTTGAAATAACTTTAAATAGGATACTAGTGATCAGCCACCATTCAGCTGGTAGGTCACAGAGATTAATCATTCTGGTGGATGAACACAAATGATTAGTGAAGATGGGTATGGAAGAAGCTAAGAAATCTTCCCAAATAGAAGAGTAAAAGTTCCAGGATTTGAATGAAATCAAACACCAGCCTACTTCTTCAACACCAGCCTGTTAGGCTGACACCTTGTCCCATACTATGTCCAGCAGGTCATGCCAAAGCAAAAGTGCTACATATAAACTGGGTCACCAGGAGTTCATCCATCTGGAGAAGAAGGACCCTATGACACATCATGACACATACCTACGTGCCAGCTTATGCATGTTAATAAGATCCTCATCCCTTCCTTTATAACTCTGTTCGGATGGGAAACATCAGTAAAAATGTTAATGAATGCTATGACTTCTATGATCTGATCATCCCTGTTTTGGTTTGGGCTTTTTTAGAGCAGATTGTTGGTTTTCACAGAAGATCTCAGCAAGGCTTCTGATAAATCCAGATCCATTTTGTGGAGGAATATTATTCTGTTGCTTACAATGCCATAGAGCAGAAGTGATGTCACTAGTTTCCATCAGATTTTTACTGATTTAAATCAGTGTATCTGACACCAAACTTTCTGTGCAATTGTAATTAAATATGCCTTTTAAAACATCTTTGAATTTGTAGAAAAAATTATATTTGAGCATTCTATTTCTATGTCCTGTCCACAACTGTGCCTAGGATAAAACTGGTAGGTTTTGCAATAGAAAAGGTTTTCAGCTTCTAATATGAATGTTTTAATAACTAATCCATGCTGTATATGTGAGTAATTCTATGGTGTATTAACAATGCAACTATAATTGTACTATATATCACAAGAGATTAGGAAGAAAACAGTTTTTCTGTGAATTGTTTATGTTTACAATGCATAATGACAGGTTAAGAAAAATAAATAATTCTTATACAGTAAAAAACCTTCAAAGAGATTTTTTCATGAAAATATCTTTTGGGTTATTTTTAGGAGAAAATATGCATTATGATCCTAAAGCCTAGTGAAGGACAAATCAGAAAATATTCTTTAACAGTCTAGGAAACAGTACAGCTCAAAAAGAAGGCACTGATATGAAAAAGGCAATGATGTCATACAACCATTAGCACACAATGGGGGAAAGTTCATAGTGGTATGATCACATTTTTAAGCCTTTCTCCTTTTACAACGCTCTTTACTGAATATGTCTTATCAAGGTCAAGAATGTAGTCCTGATCTATTCCCTGGATTTACCCTGTTAATGGATGAGTGTAGAGGGAGAAGTTCTGCTCACTATTAATTTCCAGAAATAATTTTGTAAGTCTTTAATTAATTAATCCTTTTATGTATGTTGTGATTTTTGTTCCTAAGCAATTGATAAACAAACACACAAAACCCTTCATGCTGCACAATGTGAACTGCAGATTGTTTACCAAATTCAAATGGTCTGGAGCATAAATATGCCAATATATTAACTTTTTAATTAAAGCAATTAGGTAAATTAAATATCAGCATCTTTAAAAAGCAATTTACTGACTGTTGCTACAATATGCACAGTATTGTAATACTGATGATTTCTGCATGACCTCAGTAAGCAGAGCTGTAACTTAGCTGTGCTGCTCCAGCTTCAGCTCAGCTCTCAGAAATAATGAAGTACCCTGGAGATGGAGCTTTGCATTGCAAGGAACTGATTAATTAGATTTTCAGAATTAAATGTAGATTATTATATATACTTTTGTGCTATTTATTTGTTTTTAAGCCAACCAGCTTTTGCCATTTATGATGGATGTAGAATGGGATATAAACTCATAAATTCATAGATTATGAATAATAATAACAGTTTTTCCCCTTCAGTGGAAAATAAAAAAAAACCAAACTGTTGAATCTGTGAGTTTTCTCTTTTTGCTTGCTGCACAAAAAGCCGCTTTTAGTTCCACTTGTACTTTTCCTTCCTTCACAGACCTACAGAGCTGTTATAAGCGGGAATGATGAAAAGGCAACATTGAGACAGAAGTCGAGTAAAACATCAAGCAAAGTAGGTGTCCATGTGTTTGTTTCCTCACTAAAGCTCTAATCAGTGGGGAATAAGAATATGTCGATAATTCAAAGGAAACCTGAACTGTCAAGACCATTTTACCTACCCTGCAAGGAACTTGAGACAAAATCTAAGAGCAATTCAAACTTCTATATGAAAGTACTCAGGGAGGTCAAGCCCAGCATTTTATCATGCTGCTATTTTCAGTGATATTTTCTCAGCAATGTTCTTCATCATAACAGAGATTTCTGTGTTCCTCCATGACCTGTCCTACAGCGGTAATTCTGAGTTGGTGATTTCACTGGTGCACTGCTGTAGACCAGCATATAGATGAAGTGTTTCTACTTCCCTTTCCAGCACCACCTCCATTTCCACAGTGCACCGGGCAACACCTGGAGGCACGAATGGCCTCACATAGTTAAACTGTGAAGGTAATGGCTTTAGTGCAGGGAAACTTGCTGGAATTTTGGGCTTGTTCACTACAAATTTTAGACTGACACCTGACATGGAAGAGATAGGCAGATAGGAAAAGCAAATGGGTCTAGAGGTTATATCAGTCACTAACAGCAAGTTCAGGACTAACATTTATGCAGCCCACACAAAATCCTCTGAGCTGGTAGGGCTTCAGTTTGGTCTTATTCTTTGCAACATTAATCTTTCATACTCTGTCTGCCAACTATCTAGAAAATCACTGCCTCCATTATGATTCATGAGTTCCTCACTTGAAGGACAGAGTTTAGAAGCATTCCACCAAGACAGCAACATTATCTGCTAACTTTCAGCTGAATGTTGCTAGTCATGTTCCCCAGCACGAGCCCATGCAAAAACCTCAGAGGTTTTTCTGCAGGTTGTTTGGAGTCGGTGTCTAGCTGTTGATTTTACATGTTTGCTTATAGTCAAGTGTGATACATTCTGTGAGCAAACAGAAAGTATGACTGGCCTCAAAACTTCAGTTTGTTCAAAATTAATGGTCAAAATGATCTTTGGGGACCTCTGCAAAGTTTAAATGGTTTATAAAGTAACCAAAACCTTTCCTCTATACCAGTATTGAACTATCTTGTTATGTAAGTAAGCATGGCAAAACCAGAATAGTGTTCAGACTACCAGAAAATGCTACGTTATAGGCAGAGGAAATAATAAATAAATCAAAAAAAGGAACAGACAGAATGGTATCTGCATGAATTGTATCATACATCCCCTCATGGGATCTGATGGTCCTAATGTTTGTTCTTTGAGTTACCAGTATTTCTCCAGGGTCAGGTCTATGGAGACTCTATTTATATTATCTTTCTGTGTTGCACCAGGGATACATCATGGCCCTTCAACCACTTCATGCAGTCTGATGCATGCAGCCTGCTTATGGCCAGAGCTCATGGAGGGGAATGGCCATGATCCCACTTCATAGTACTTAAACAGTATTTCTTCAGGGCCCTATATTATGAATGAGTATAAAACATGGGGTTGCCAGAAATAACAGGTTGTCTTCTAGACAGATTTTAATTGCATTATCTGCATACCATATCGTACAACAGGTCACAAGAAAAAAAATAAAGCAGAAATACATAATTCTTTTTCATGTGGGTTGTTTATTTCAATATGCCACAGATAATGGGAGGGTTATCTCAAAGCCTAATGGGGTAGCAGTCTTATTACATGGCAGTGAGGGAAGTTATTATGTACCCATCAATATATGAAACAGTCTGAGAGTGTGAGCCCTGCCAAATATTAAGACGGTACAGTCTGTACACAGCATCCATCTGGAGCAAACCCTGGGATGAACTCTGCCCTGGCTTCTTTTCAAACGCAATTACTCGGCTTGCTTCAGCAAGATGCCCAAAAGTAAACCAGCACTTGTGTGATGTGGAAACAGGACCCTTGAGATAAGCAAGGAGAGATCACAGTGGCAGTGTTGACACATCCTGTCAATTTCCATTGGATAAATTAAGACAGTGAACAAGATCTTGACCTGAATAACTGTTGCAGTTACTGTACTGAATATCAAGTCACTTAAGACTTGCTTTAGGACTGAACTGCAGGGAAATTTAAGTAGCGTGCAGTTGGTACTATAGCAATTGTACAAGAGATCAGGTAAATTTAATAGAACTTTTATGAACAGATCAGGTAGTGTTCTGGCCAGAACTTTACTAGCAATGGTGAGCATCATATGCCCCATTAATTGCCACGTTATAGGTTTTGTTATCCTTGACTCTCATCTGCGGTTAGAAAAATATGATCTTTCAACTCGTGTGTTCTTCACACAGTCACTTGTGATTCTTCATTTTGTATATGCTAAGAAAAATATTTGTATATCTGTCTCATATTTAAATGCTTTGTCAGATTACAATAAGATAAAGAAGCTTTTTATTTTGTGTCATAATTCTAAATGCCTGAAAAGTACTGAAATAATGTTGTTATTTCTCAGTAAATTCCTGATTGTTTAGTGATGAAAGCAGAAGACAATGTTCACATGTCCCAAAATATCTTTCAGACTTTCTGTAGAGACTTTTAGTAATAAAAAATTTTTGCCTTAGGATGCTTCAGCAACCGTGTAGCTTTTCAGCCTGATATGGCACTTGAGGTCTAATATGTGCTGGATTTCTTTGGTTCACTGTGACCACAAACACTGTAAACTGTTGCTGCATCTGCAAGAACAAGAGCTATAAGGAGCAGTAATTCTAAACTGTAAGGGAAACAAATTTGCTGGTAGGAATCAGCCTACTAACCCACTAGAGATTAAGTACTCCTCTCATATGGTCACTTAGACTGTGACAGAGGTTAAATGAATGCTAGTTTCAAAATTAGAACAAATAAGTGGATATATCCACAAGATTTGTCTGGTATTTCTCTGGCTACCACTGAAACACAAACCTTACACTTTGTCTATTGCTGCTTTTGCTCCAGCCACGAGCAACACTGAAAAATTAATTTGCTTAATTCTCAAAAGACTGATTGCTCTGAAGATTTTCAATGCAGGATCTCGCAAGCAGATTGACAGCCCTGTATTGTATCACCAAATACTACAGCACTGGCAAAGAAAAGATAAATGAAATTATAATGCTTACTAAATCATTCAGCTTGCAAACGCTGACACCTCTTTCTGCCTATCAGACCAAAAGAAAACGTCACAATTACATCTAAGATGCAAGCGATGGCATCTTGTTTGACACCAGATTAGAATTACAGAACATGGCAAAGAGTGCTGTGGACAGATCTTCATATTTTACAATTCTCAGCCTAAATTACTGCCACGCACACAAGCAACATGTCTCATACCAGCATTTAAATCACTTGGCTATCTTACCAGAAAGTAATTAAATCCCAAGCTATCTGGCAGCAGCTTTTAAATAACATTAACACTTCTGTGTTCTCTATATATGACCTTGGAACCTGTAAAATAGAAAAAAGCGTAAGAAACAAGATGTTCAGTTGTGTTTGAGTGCCATGGTTTAAGCCCAGCAAGCAATGAAGTTAAGAACTTGAATGAAGAGTGACAAATAAGAGGACAAAAGAAAGAACATGAGATCATGATTTAGTCTTCAAAGTACCTTTGGTTAACAATGGAGGCGATACATATACACATTCCTCCTCCCAACCTCTAAACTAAGACACTAAAAAAACACGAAGTGGAAACAGAATCACGGAATAATAGACTGATTGATAGAGGTTTGAAAGGACCTCAGGTAGTCATCAGGTCCAACCTCCTGCTCAAAGCAGGGCTTACTTTGATGCTCTGGGTTGCACAGAGGCTTTTCTGTCAAATTTTTAATATCGCCAAGGATGAGGATTCATTAACACAGAGAATGCAACAAAGTCCAATAGATCCATGCCACAATGCAGTTCATTGTCTTTAGAAATCTGGGCTTTTAACTTTCAGGCTTCTTGAAAGTTCTTGTTTTTTAAAGTTCTTCTTGAGTAATTTTTACAGATTCACAAACATCTTCAAACAGAAGAAAATGAAACATTACAATTCAAAATTTTGCATGATATACATGAATCACACTTCAAATGCTTCGTGGATAGCTCAGTGTGTCAGTGACAGTAGATAATGGCTGGTGGTGGAACACACAAAAATAGAAAAGTACTGTTTGTCTGTGGTAGCTCCTCCCCAGAACGTCCCTCTCTGGCTCCACCCCAGAAAAGTCCCCACGCTCAGACACCTTTCTAGATATTGCCGGCCACTTCTTTCTACATAGGCTGGCCCCATATATCAGAATGAGTGTGCATTTTTGCTAGCATAAAAGCCCGAGCCTTGGGCAATGCAGGGACACAGAACCTCATACCACCCAGGTCAATGTTGCGTCTGCGGGGATGTCTGCTGAGGTTTATCTGCCACCTCGCACTGCAATGATGTTTCTCGGAGCTGGTTTTTGGTAGTCATTACATGGTCTTTGGGGTTGGTAAGATAACCAAATGTCATAAATATCCTTTACTATATCTTTTGTTACCTCTATATTTTCCCTGTATTAATAAAATAGTTATGATTCTTTATTGTGTTGTTTATCTCTCAACCCGGAATCCTTGAACTCTGGAACACTCAGAAAGGTGTTGCCACATTAACGACATCTTCCAATAACCTGTGTTAGTATGACACACCTGCACCACCAACATTTTCATTTCACTCACCCAGATCTTGATTTCTGTTACCATTACAGCTGGGCAAGGTGAAGCTTCCACTTTTCTTTGTGAAATAAGAGGAGGGTTTTGCTAATAATCTGCAACTTTCACAGTACAAATGTCTGGAGAATGGAGGTGCTTTATGAGATTAAACTTCCAGAAATATTCTCAAACTTTGACTCTTCAGCTGGCAGGTTAATTAACAAATAGGAGCTGTGTAAATCACTGAGGGCAAGCTGACAGGGAACATACGCACAGAGGAATGTCCACAGAAAATGCCATTGAAATAGACTAATGTGGGGAACATGCCAAATCCGAAAACATGTCTTTTTTTTTTGCAAGGAAAATTTCTGAGTGTCTCAAATTACCATAAATGATTGTTAGTACTTGCATTTCATCATTCCAGGTGAGAGTTATTAAGGGCCCATCTGGAACATATGACTCTTGACTTGTGAAGATAAAGTAAATTATTTATTTAGACAAACTGATATCTTTCTATTCTTTTATTTATTTTCTTTTTTTTTTCTGATGGAAATTTTTGGGTCCCTACACCAGTTCATCTGCTTGAGTTTTACCAATGATGAAAAGTATGTTAAAATTTGGTTTACTCCCTCAAATCCAGAGGTGCAAAGCAGAGAAGAAACTAGCTGATTTAATTTTCAGTTTGTTTTCTTTCTCAAGGAAAGTTTAAAATCTGCTTGCCTTGGAGTTAAGTAACACAAATAAACTGACCAGCTGGGCTGGGCTTCTACTTTTATGACAGTGATCTTTTTTATTCCTGAATTTTTTTATAGAAAACATAATAGCAGGAAACAAAACTAGTAACAGGATTGCAGTAGTTGATTCTAATACTCACATTTTCTTTATGCCAGATAGCAAATACACAATGAGCAGATGCATCTCTCAAGCATTCTTATTTTGCCAAACAGAATACTGATTTTTATGAGTCTTATAGATATTCGTTGTTAAATTCACCTTTGAATTTTTAATATGTGTTGGTACAAAGAAAAGGGCCATTAGAGCAGCTGGAGAAAAAAAGAAAAAGGTGATTTCTGTGAAACTCTCATTCCCAATGTTTAAAAACAAATGACACTTCTAAGTTAACATAGCAGAAGGCAAAGAAATGTTCTAACAACTATTAATTTTCTTAGTAGCATTATCCTCCATTGCTTTCTTCCCCCGTCTCTTTTTATCTGTTGACAATTGTGAAAGTACACAACAAACGCCCCACCCCCAAAAAAATCAATTCAAAACAAACAAACAAAACCCCAAACAAAACCAACAACAAAAACCACCCATACAACACACACACCCCGGCCCCGAAACCTAGCCAGTACTGGATATATTTAAGTTCTGGTTTTGTTGCTGTGAATAGCTATTCAGCAACCAGTGGCCTCTCCTGCCAAATCATTTCTGTGATACAGCGGATGCAGAAATTGCTCAGCCTACAGCTGCACACCTCCTGCTACTAGAAAGATCCTGATGAATAATTCAGAAATCAAATCCTGTTGGCCTTGTATGTGACAGAACTGTAGTGAAACCCACTTAAACAGAAAAGATAATTTTTGTCACACTTTGCCTCAACAGTTTTCACTGAGAATTCACTATATTTACTGTTCTTCTCTTGTTACTTACTTTGTACCTTAGCTCTGCTTTACACTGAAGCAGGCTTGGAAAACAGCAGCAGCAAAGAGGAACTGCACCTATTCTGTCTCCTCAGTATGGTAGGGAACACATAAAAATTTAATTGAGTTGTTATCAAATGTATGTGCATGTCCTCACTGCACAACTGATGGCACTCTGTTCTGCTACTGGCACTGGCACAAGAATGGAACCTGTTTGTTACAGACGTGATGGAGGTGTCTAAAAGTGGCAGGATTAGAAAGCTACTGTATTCATCCCTGCAAGAGGCTTGAATCTTGCTGGATACTTAGGTTATACTTACCTATCTTAAAGGTGAAGAATAGTGACCCACTGCACTTGAAGGATTAGTATGTTTATTTTATGGCCTTCAAATTAGTGCCCTTAATGACACCATCACCAATTGGTTGTACTGATGTCTAGTTCAGTGGCACTTTTTCAAATTGATGGCTGGCTGTCCTTTTTTCACTTGCCCTTTCCCTTAAATTCTATTATTGAAAGTATGGACATCAATGCAGGCTTCAAACCCCACTAAAACTGGTTCCATTGAGCTCCTTGCCACATTGCATTATCAGAGTATTACCCCTAGTGAAGTCAATGGCAATAAACTTACCACAATTACCAAGTGGTTGAAAGAGTTTAAATATTATAATAATAATAATCATAATAATAATAATGAGCTTGGTGACAGCCAGCATGGCTTCACTAAGGGGAAATCCTGC
The DNA here is from genome assembly GCA_030323915.1 of Brotogeris chrysoptera. NCBI lineage: Eukaryota > Metazoa > Chordata > Aves > Psittaciformes > Psittacidae > Brotogeris > Brotogeris chrysoptera. The sequence continues at coordinate 11,687 of JARCZZ010048072.1, read as the reverse complement.
CTGACCAATCTGGTGGCCTTCTATGATGGGGCTCTGGAACTGATGGACAGGGGTACAGGGGTAGAGCAGTTGACGTCATCTACCTGGACCTGTGCAAAACATTCAACACTGTCCAACACAACATCCTTGTCTCTAAGTTGGAGAGACATCAACTTGATAGGTGGACCACTTGGTGGATAAAGAACTGGCGGGATGGCCGCACGCAAAGAGTAATGCTCAATGGTTCGATGTCCAGCTGGAGACCAGTAACGAGTGGTGTCCCTCAGGGATCGGTGTTGGGACTGGTTTTGTTCAACATCTTTGTCGGTGACATGGACAGTGGGATTGAGTGCGCCTTCAGCGAGTTTGTCGATGACACCAAGCTGTGTGGTTCGGTTGATACGCTGGAGGGAAGGACTGCCATCCAGAGGGACATTGACATGCTTGTGTGGTGGGCTGATGCCAACCTGATGAAGTTTAACCATGCCAAGTGCAAGGTCCTACAGCTGGGTCGGACCAATCCCAGGCACAGCTACAGGTTGGGCAGAGAAGAGATTCAGAGCATCCCTGCAGAGGAGGACTTGGGGGTGTTGGTCGATGAGAAAATGAACATGAGCCAGCTTCAGTGTGTACTGGCAGCCCAGAAAGCCAACCGTATCCTGGGCTGCATAAAAAGGAGAGTGACCAGCAGGTCGAAGGAGGTGATCTTGCCCCTCTACTCTGCTCTCCTGAGACCTCACTTGGAGTATTGTGTGCA
>JARCZZ010048072.1:0-10851 GCA_030323915.1 Brotogeris chrysoptera | reverse complement strand
GACATGGAAGTGTTGGAAGAAGTGCAGAGGAGGGCCACGAGGATGATGAGGGGACTGGAGCACCTCCCGTATGAAGATAGGAGGAGAAAGTCGGGGCTGTTGAGCCTGGAGAAGAGAAGTCTGTGTGGAAACCTCAAAGCAGTCTTCCAATACCTGAAGGGAGCCTGTAGGGATGCTGGGGAGGGACTGTTCATTAAGGACTGCAGTGATAGAACAAGGGGTAATGGGTTCAAACTTAAAGAGGGGAAGTTTAGATTGGGTATGAGGAAGAAATTCTTTGCTGTAAGGGTGGTGAGGCACTGGAATGGGTTGTTGTGAAGGGAAGTTGTGAATGGTCCATCGCTGATGGTGTTCAAGGCTGTGTTGGACATAGCCTTGGGTGGCATGGTTTAGTGTGAGGTGTCCCTGAACATGGCAGTGGGGTTGAGACTAGATGATCTTAAGGTCCTTTCCAACCCCAACTATTCTATGATTCTATAATTCCCCAGCTTTTAACTTATTCAGCTACAACTTGCTCATTAATTGAAACTTTCCACAAGTTTCCATTTTTCAGGGTTTTTTTTTATAGAGTAATTTGAAATGCATGGTTTTATCTGCAAAGTTTTCTCATCTGCTGTATCAAGCTAGGAATTCCACCTTGGAGGGGAGTTTTACCCTCTGAAAGGCGGAATGGAAAAAGACAAAAACATAGAGAGGACTTTTGCTCATCTTTGCTACTAAATTCTAGCCTTCCTCCACTAAATCTTTCCCCAGCATATCATAATTCTGTCAGCCTCCTCAGAGATAATTCTCTATTTTAAAACAAAACAATCAGAAAACAAAAAACCAAAGAACATGAAGAAGAAGAAGAATAAATCCAGATGTACTGTATTACTTTCTCTGCTTATTCTGACTGCCACTTACTACTAGGATGCAGCATACACAACCAGCTCTGTATATGTCCAGCCTCTCTTTGGGTGGGAGAGGGATGACATATCCTGAGCTCTGAATACCAACTGCAGTGCCAGGACAGAGGAAAAGTCAGGAAACAAGCATTGTCAAGTCCTTTCAAATAAAGATTGGTTTTGATCATTTCTAGTCTTCGATCGTTTTCCCTTGGCCTCTGTTGCAGTTCTTTAAAATCCGGACCACTGCTACATCGTTACTAAAACCAGCAAATGCTTAGTGAGAAATAGATTGCTAATAGGCTTAGCAGAAAGCTGCGTTTTTTCAAAGTCATGACCTAGGAGGGCAGGGCTGATTGATTTTCAGTGGGACCCATGCACCCTCAAAAATATCACATATAAAACCTTTGAAGCTGTATTATTTGTTTTCCCCTGCAGTGGATTCTTCATGAGCAGTGCTATGGCTAGATTACACTTTGAAAACTGTAGTTCTCCTTCTGCCATATGTGCTTAAACAAGCCTAGTAAAGGATGATACCCTATGTCTATGAAAGTCCACGTCCCTCACATATGTTCACAGGAATCTCCTCTCTTTTTGGAAACCCTGTATGTAAGGATGAACATGTATAAACGTGCATACTTGTGCATGTATGAATGCTAGGGATGAATTATACTTCCAAATAGGCACGTCAGATAATGTGTATTTTGTTTTACACAGAAGAGTACTTGGAGTTTGTTTCATTGTGAAAGGCAGGCAGGATATGATGTGGCATTCTCCTGTCAGATTTTGATTTATGGACTGCAGAAACTTTCAAAAAAAATCCTTCCAGAATGCTTGGTTTGTTCTTAACTAAGCCTTAGAGGCCTCTTTTTAGCCTCATCTTGATTTTATACTGCTGAGTTACAAAAAGAGAAAGGACAGAAGTGGATGCTGCAGAGGCTGCTGAGAGCTGAAGGCTGCAGGCTGGTGAGAATCTCCCTCTGGCTGGGTGCATACGACAAATACAGGTCCTAGATTTTTATCCTTTTTATCCTTTATTTCAGATACTGAGCTTCATTTAATTTTAAAAAAAACTTTTTTCTTTTTTTGCTATATTTCTATTCTCCTCTAAGCTAGTTTGGTATAATGTAATGTAATAATCAGTATTCAACAGAACGTCTTTTATGTTTAGTTGCTGTATTCAGGGAACACCTATAGGCTAAATTTGCCAATTTTATTGCTCAACATCAAATACTGAAACTGGAGAGAGACTAATCGATGAAAATAGCCTGGTTTTAAGAAGTGCAGTTGATGACTCCAGTGGAATCAATTCTGTCTTTGCTACAGTTTCTGCAGACATTGCAAACCTAATGATGTTTAATCTTGTGTATGCCATTCTAATCTTACCCCCAGTTGTGTAGCATATAAGGTGGTTCAAATCAATGAACTATAGCAATGAAATACAGCAAGGCGGTTCAAATCAATGAACTATAGCATTTAATATCAATGAAACATAGCAAAGAACCAGAGCAAATTGTATTAGAAGCAGACTTTTTAAAGTTTTTTCTATATCCCTTTCAGTTATGGAAATAGTTTTTTTTTATGCTTTCCTGTTTTGTTAAAACTTTAAGCACACTCTGTTGTTTCATTCATTGCAATTTCCTTCCATTTTCCTTCTCTGGATAACACAGTGGAACACAGCTTTCTTCCTGGCTATGCTGATGCAACCATGTATGCTGTTGGTTTTATTCTGGTATTGAGAAATCTGATAACCTAAGGGCACATGGGAGGCTATGTCTGCAGAAAATACTGTCTCTCTGTAGAAAATCCTAAGGAGTTGGGGGAAGAAAAAAAAAATAATAATTCAGTACTTTTTTGGGGTCTGAACCAGAATCAGCAAACTTTAAAATAATTAGTGTTTGGGAACACTTGTTCTGACTTTAACTTAATTATATTTAGCTTAATTACATTTATCAATTAGAAAAGATAAAATGCATGATAAAATTCATGAAGGACTTCTCCCTCTTAACAAGGGAGAAGTAGTAAGTCATTCAGTCCTTCTGGAGAAAAGTTGAAAGAAGAATTATTGCTTTAAACTCAAAATTATCATTTCAGGGGAAGTTTATTTGAGGTAAGACTCAATAAAAGTGTTTGATTTATCATCAAACCATTATCTGCACCTAGCACTCATATGAAGTCAGAGCCATTCTCCAACATTGTCATTATTAACACAGACCTCATTTCCCAGGCCGCCTTCTACCTTGTTTGTAAATGCTGTAGGTGATTCCAACTGCCTGAAGGGGTGTGTGTCCCAGTTTACTCACTTCTTAGTCCTTATATGTGCCCAGGACTTTTCCCAGTAGCTTTTTATCACAATGGTGCACTGATTTTGATTGGTTTCCTATTGTGGAGAGGTTTTTGTTCCAGTCCTGGTGTATTTGGCATCTGTTGGTCCAAAAGCACTTGCTTCCTATGGCTTGCATTTCTGCTTAAGAGAGAGAAAAATTTAGCATAGTCCAATTTCATTTCAAAACATCTAGTAATTGTTAAATTACGTCCTATGAGGATTTAGTATCTGGTGTACGAAGTAATGTGTACTACGTGTGGCTTACCATTACTGAGAAGTTAGGTTTTGTGTTGGGTAAGTTTGTTCGTAACACTTCATGGCATCCTTAGAGATTTAATCCTTTTTGGTAAAGGACTGTCCTCATTTGGTTAAAGTTATTTTTTAATTGATAAGGTAGAGTAAAGGAAGATCTTTTGCCCTTGTATGGTTTTCTTTAGGACTTGGTTGTTTCACAGCTTTTGGTTGTGTTATGAATATGGGGAAATATGAAGAATAAGATTCATTGATCTTTGGATTTTTGCTATATACTATTGCCATTCTTATATTGGTTCTGGCTTGTAGATGGTCGAATACTGGAGTACTTCAGATACAGTTTAGATGATGGTGATTACTGATCTTGCAGGTGAAACAGTGACTACGTTAAAGGTGTCAGGTTAGTATCCTAGGTACAGCAGTGATTTGCTGGGATTTTAAATATTAGTTGCTGTCTTTTCTTCTGAAAATGTTTTCTTCTGAATATTCATTTGGTTAGTAGATGGAAAATCAACAGTAGTCTGGAACTAATCATATTTATTCAGCTTCCTCCTCTAGTCCTAATAAAGCCCTTGCCAATTACGCAGGCTACAACTATGCTTCATAGTAAATAGTACATAGTTTTACAACATATGATTGTAGCTAATTTTTAACCTGAGGAGCAGTAACTACTTTTTAAATCGTATAAGAAAAATAGTAAAATATTAGCATAATGATAGTTTTCACACTGATGATAATGTGCCAACAGTAGAGCTCTGCACAAACCTAATCTAATAAGAAGAAAAATTAATTGGCATCATTGCTCTTATTAAACAGGGATAAAAATAAAATGGTATTACAAATGTATCCCCTAATAGCTTCCACTACATATCCTGTCTCCACCTGCCGTATCACTTTTTTCTTTTAACTTATTAATAACTCATTAGGATAAGGGAAGGAATTAGAGATTATCTCAGTACCTGTAATTATACTGAACAGTAGTGATTGTAAGACTCCCTTTTATAACTGTCCTTGAGATGATTATGTGCCTTGGTTTCTAAAGGACCAGCAGCCCCTCTGCAAATACTTGAAGCTGTGTTTTGGATTTTAATGTGTGTTACTATGACCAAAGTTCTTTTCTTCTCTCTAACACCATGCTCAATTTCCTCCACGCAACGTTTGTAACTAAAGATTTTTCACTACTTTTGATATTTTTTAACCTTTCCTGTAGTTTTTTGTGGTGACATCAAGTAATTTTGATGAGGCCTTTCACTCCACAACCATCCCTCAAAAGTGCACAGGGAAAGAACCCCACTGATACAGGACTCAGTTCTCATGAGCATGTACCAGAATTAACTGTGTTAATCTCAGTGGACTCACAGCTCTAAGGCTAGTGCCCATATGAAACCCCTGTACATTTTCTGAATATCACTGGTAATAATAAAGTAAGTAACTATCTGCTCCTGGCTATGGTTGTGCTGCCAAGCCTTTGTTTTTTCAATGAGAGCTCAGTGCTGATTTGGTCTGCCAGCTGAATCGCTTAGGTGATTGATCCTTAACTTGGTTTAGCCAAAATAGGGTGTTTAGGCTTAAGATTTTTAGACAAAGGAACTTCATTATTAAATAATTTACTCCAAGCAATTTTGCTTTGGTGTAAGAATTTACCCTGACAATCAGGTTAATTAGCAATTGCAAGTATACAGTGTTTAAAGGCACTATACAACCCTCCCTACTTATTCAATCCTAGACAGCAACTTGCAACAGCTGTCAGAAAAGGCCTCCATCAATCTCCACTTCTGATCAGTGATGTCATTCCTCCAAAAGGTTGTGCAATGCAACATTAACAAGGCACATAGTTCTGTCTCCAGTCCCTGACACTCCCCTTCTTCTGACCCCACCACCCATGTTTTCCAGATTTGTTCTTCTCCCACCTTGCACCTAGTTAATACTATGAAAACACACCCAAGCCTGAGAGCTTAGGTCACTCAAGTGATTCCAGTGCTACCATCCTGGTGGTGGGTTGCAGAGGCAATTAATGCGCCATTGAGGACACAGAAGCAAGTTTCCAAATTTTTTTTGATGAAGCACTTCACAAAATTATTGTTTCCCAGGAATAATTTGATCATATTGAAGCTGAATTTTCTAAAGAAAAAAATACATTAGAATATTTTTCAAGCTTTTCTATTTGCCCATTAGTCATTCCTGTCTTCATCTTCAGCTCTTCTTCACTCATCTGTTTTTGCAGTCTAAACAGGATATATCAGGACAACTGCACATGTTTGTCAAGGGCAAGGAAATACATCTGGGGTTGACATACGTAGTGACAATTGGAGTTCTGATAAAACAATGGTCTGTGCTCACTTCTCTCATTACTTTCATTAGAAAGTGCTTTTATTCTGAAGGAAGGGGAATATTTTTTCACTGAAACATACTTTTCAAGTAGCTCATATAATACTTTCCAACTGTCATTTGTAATTGGACTATAAACATGAAGTTGGACAGGAGTGTTGTTTTGCTGAAAGGTAGGAAGACTTTATAGAGGGATCTGGATAGGCTGGCTGGCTGGGCTGTGTCCAATTGTATGAGGTTCAACAAGGCTCAGTGCTGGGTCCTGCACTTGAGTCACAACAAGTCCATGCAATGCTATGGGCCTGGGGAAGAGTGTCTGGAAAGCTGCTTGAGGGAAAAGGACCTGGGGTTGTTGATTGATGGCTGCTGAGTATGAGCCATCAGTGTGCCCAGGTGGCCAAAAAGTCCAGCAGCAACCTGGCCTGTATCAACAATAGTTTTTCCAGCAGAACCAGGGAAGTGATCATCCCCCCGTGCTTAGTACTGGTGAGGCCACACATCAAATACTGTGTTCATTTCTGGGCCCCTCATTACAAGAGAGATATTGAGATGCTGAAGCAGATCCAGAGAAGGGCAACAAAGATGATGAAGGATCTAAAGCACACATCTGATGAGGAATGGCTGAGGGAACTGCGGTGGTTTAGTCTGGAGAAGAGAAGGCTCAGGGGGGACCTTATCACTCTCTATAACTATCTGAAAGGAGCATGTAGCAAGGAGGTGGGTGTTGGTCTCTTCTCCCAGTTAACAAGAGATAGCACAAGAGGAAATGTCCTCAATTGGATCAGGGGAGGCTTAGATTAGATATTAGGAAAAATGTATTCACCAAAAGGGCTGTCAGGCATGGATCAGGCTGCCCAGGGAAGTGGTGGAGTTCCCATCCCTGGAGGTGTTTAAAAGATGTGTAGATGTGATGCTTAGGGACATGGTTTAGTGGTGGCTTTGGCAGTGTTAGGTTAACAGTTGGACTAGATGATCTTCATGGTCTTTACCAATCTAGATAATTCTATGATCCTATGAACTATAATCTTCACACTGCCTCATGAGGAATAAATTAAAAAAAGACAAAGCATAATATTTTTAACTCTATTCCGTTGAATTCATCAGCAGAAAAAGGAGATGGGCAAATAGAGGGAGGCTTCAGGGGTTTTATTTTGACAGCCAGCAATTCCTTTTGGATTGAAGAAGAAAAGACATATACAAGAGGTTTCACATACACACACAAACACACACACTCACAAAAGGAAAGAAAAAAAACCACTGAAAACAATGTCAGTGTTTAATCTGCCAGGCTAAAGATGAGCTCAATATCTCACCACCTTCCACAGCTTTTCCTTCCTTCACAGCATAGCTTCCATTTCCACTATAGCATCAACTAGAAAGCCTTGTTCAGCATAGTTGTTTCCTCTGTTCCTTTCAGAAAAGTATACAGAAGACAAGCTTATTTGCTCCATGAAAGAAAATGTACTCAATGTGCAAGTAATTTCACAAAATACAAGCTGCAGGTGCTTGTTCCTATGAAACTACTGCCACAGCTCAATCACTACAAAAAGGCAAAATATGAAAGGCGGTATGCATTTAATAAACTAGATTACAGTCTTTAGGGTGCATTGGATTATCTTTACACAATAGTTAATCTTTTTGAAGTTATAGCGTGTATGGCCTTATTTAATACTTTTAATATCAGAAGCAGAGGATTATGCTGGACCTGCTATTACGCTCAGAGTGGGCAAATTTACCATCAGTTCTGCTAGTGTAGCACACAGATTGCCTGGATGCATGAAGTCACTGTACAAGGTGGGACACTTGACTCATCTTCTCGATGACAGTGCCAGCAAGAAGGGCAGCAGCTCCCAAAGGAAAAGTTCAAGAATGAGGAGAGATGGAGAACAGGACAACTTGATATTACCATGGTGTTAAAGGTTCTAAAAGTTCTGACAGCTGGTGCCAGACATTTAGGGCACTGATTAAATATATATGTGTGTATATATATATATATATATATATATATATATAAACTACAAATATTTTACGTGTCTCCAGCAGTTGCACTTTCTTTTAGGGGCTTAAGAAATACCGGTACTTCACCTACTTAAAGCACAGCCACAAAGCCCTGCTTAAACATTAATGTAATGAAACAGAATTGCAGAAAAATCCAGACTGCAGCATTACACAATGTTTGCAGGGGTATATGTAATTGCACTTTCATAATGTCTTATTAGAAGTGATTCCTGCATCTGTCAGTAGAAGTCATATTTTCTCAGCTGCAATCAAAGCTCAAGGTCATAAAAACACATGAGCATGGTTAATTAGTCCCACTGAGTTTCGGGAGTCAGTCCTACTGAGTTTGGCGACTGAGTCCAGATCTGTTTAGGAAGAGCCTTTCCTGCAAATACCTAAAGAATTATTTGTCATTACAGATTCAAGTCCTAAATTTGCTTTTTCAATTGTTTGAAGAATTTGCACACTGGAATATCCACAAATTGCTAGCTAGCCAGATGTAAAATAATAATTAATAATTAAGTACTAAACTGGCATTCATCAGAATTTGAATATCCAGAATTTTAGTGGTCAGACCCTCTCCTGTATGGGCCTTTTAAAAAACCCTGACTGCAAACGAGAAAACAACATGCTGAAGCTTCAGGAAGTGGAGAAGGGGGAGAATTATGTAGGGTGATTTCAGAGAAATAACTGCTAATTGTTCTCTTGCTCTTGGTCATCTGTGCCATACACCACCTGGAAACATCACTTCAAGGAACTGGTTTGGCAAGACCACATGTGAAAATTCTGCTTTCATGAAACTCTGCTTCTCCAGAGCCCTCTTCTGCAATGTCTGTTATCCTTTCTAAGACTTAGGAGCAGCTGGACACAATTAAATACATTTATTTTCTCAGAGCCCTGTGCCTGAACATGATCTCTGTGTTGTATTTGACTTTGATTAAAGGAGTTTTATTACTGTTTCGCTTTAATGAACTTTTGATGCTGGATTTTTCTCTCCTACTGTTTTCACAGCCTTATCTGCATTGGTTAAAATGTGGAAGTCAACAGCCTTTTGGAACATTTGTATTTCATACAGGAAGCTTTATGAAATTTTAAACTTTACTGTCTAGTATTCATCTGTGGACCTCATTCAATCTGATTATGTGAGTCTGAATACATACAGCAATGTTCTACATGGCTGTATTCTAACCTGCAAGGCTGACTGTATCTGTGAGAGCACTTCATGTATTGCAGGCAGTAATTAATGAATACACAGCTTCGTTAGCTTTCTGGAAAATTTGTATTTCCATTAAATATGCTGCAATTATATAAATATTACAGGATGGAGAGAAAGCTATAACTTGCATGGGTGAGAGCTTAACAGCTGTATGGAAATTCTGGAGCTGAATTGCTCTCTGAAATGAAAACAATTTTATAAGTTACAGGTGCTAAAGAAAGAGTGTTTTGGTGGATTTGATGTGATTGTATGCTAAGCCATTGGTTGGTAAAATACTCTTCTATTCTCATACAAGACACTGAAGTATTTTTCTCCTCTCTTGTTTATTGTTACTAAAGTTTTATGTTCAAACAAGTGCATGTGTACAAAGAAAAAGGAACACACGTTGGGCATGTGTCTTACAGTGACATCAAAGATTACAAAATTGACCCTGCTCAAAAACTAAACAGACTTCCAGCATCAAAAATATCTGTCATTTCTAATGTTCCACAAAAATTACTTGCATGTTTCCATAACATCTAAAAACCTCTGTGTTACAAGATACTGTCTTAAAAATCCTCAGCTTCTGGAGCATTTCTGTACTCAGCCAGGGTGAAATACTCTAAGGGTCTTTCACTGCTTGAAGCTCTTTAGGGGAAAATCAGCAATGAGACCAGGAAAAGGGGTTAGACCTAGACATAATTCACGATGACCTCCAGAAAGCAACTGGCAAATCTCGTGCACTTTGGTTTGCTAGAGGAAGAGGGGAAGTTAGGCAGCATGAGGTACAGATGAGCTCTGCCAGCCTGCAGGTCTAGGATCAGAGAGCCAGCACAAGCTACAGGTGATTAACTGCGATGATCCAAAAAGTTTTGGAAGTGCCTTAAAAATCTTTGTACAGGCCAACTTCAAAATAATATATAATGTACTCCATTATATGAATTTGGCTGTTGCATGCCTGCCCACGCCTAATGGCGCAGCAGGCCAGCAGTTTCAGAGTGAGACAGATATGATCTCCTTCACAGCCTTCATTTCCCCCTAATCTGTCGCAGCTTTTATGGCTACAGTTAACCATTTCTCTTTGAACAGGAGCTATGGCACATTAAAATGGTAGATTATTCCTCTCCACACATCCTCATAAGGTTTCAGAAGTCTCCCATTACCGTATATACAGTGGGGTGGGATGGGAGGCTACCATCACACTGCATTGCTCTTCTCCCTCTGTGGCTGTTATTGCTATTTCTGCTCCTCCCTGTTTGGTAATGGTCAAAGGGGGAATTTCTATGCCTAGATGAGATTTGCTTTCAAAAATGCAATTATATTTTTGAAGTTTAAGTTGCCTAGCTAATGAACTGGTCTAAATATATAAACAAAAATTAAGAAATACTTATTCAACGTCATCAGAATGCGTATCAAAAGCTGCTCTATTAGAACAGAAAATTCTAGTATCTGCTGCTCAGTTAATTCACTGGTTTTATTTCCCTCAACCTTTCTGAATTCAATATACACTATGCAAATATTATTTTATTTAAATGATCAAGCGGCAATAGCAAGCTTTTGCCTTCATACAGGTTGTGAGAATTTCCACAGTAAGATTTAATAGGAATGATTTCTTTAAAAGGATTATTTTTCAATCCATTCCAGAAGGTCACTTCATTGGATTTAGGAAGCCAAATGTCATGGTTTAAGCCTCTAAAACTCATGAAGTTTTACTCACTCACTCACTCCCCTCTTTTTTTCTTCCCCCAGTCCTGGGGGAATGGGGAGGAGAATCGAAAAAAAATGCAACTAGCACAGGTTGAGATAAGAACAGTTTAGTAACTAAAGTATAACACAAATCACTACTGCTACCACCAATAATAATACAA
>JARCZZ010048068.1:0-37231 GCA_030323915.1 Brotogeris chrysoptera | reverse complement strand
GTATTCTCTTTCCTTGTATTTCTCTTGTATTATTACTGGTGGCAGCAGTAGTGATTTGTGTTATACCTTAGTTACTAGACTGTTCTTATCTCAACCTGTGCGAGTTGAATTCTTTTAATTCTCCTCCCCATCCCCCCAGGACTTGGGGAAGAAAGAGAGGGGAGTGAGTGAGTGAGAAAATTGCGTGGGGGGGGTGTTGGAGACTTAAACCACGACACCTTTACAACCCAAATTATTCCATGCTCCTGTAATTCTATAAGTCCTACTCAGGGCTGCTTCCCAATTCTCCCCCAAACCTGTGTTTGTGCTCAGGATTGCCCTGACCCATGTGCAGCACCTTGCACTTGGTCTTGTCGAACTTCATGAGGTTTGCATGGTCCCACCTCTTCAGCCTGTCCAGGTCCCTCTGGATCCCATCCCTGCCCTCCAGTGTGTTGACCACGCCACATACCTAAGTGCCATCAGCAAACTTGCTGAGAGTGCATCAATTCCACTGTCCATGTCGCCAACAAAGATGTTGAACAGGATCGGTCCCAACACTGACCCCTGAGGGACACTACTCATTACCCGTCTCCAGTTGGACGTTGAGCCATCGATTGCAACTCTCTCAGGGCTGTTGCATGAGGAGAAGCTCCCCATGACCCAGCTTCAGTGTATGCCTGAGCTCAGAACCCCTGTGCGCTGGGCTACATTCCCAGAGAGTGAGCAGCAGGTCAAGGGAGGGGATTCTTCCCCTCTGCTCCACTCTGGGGAGACCCCCTCTGCAGTCCTGCACCTGGTGCTGGGGCAAGAACACAAAAGGGACATGGAGCTGTTGGAGCGAGTCCAGAGGAGGCCATGGAGATGCTGCAAGGGCTGGAGCAGCTCTGCTCTGGAAACAGGCTGTGAGAGCTGGGCTTGTTCAGCCTGGAAAAGAGAAGGCTCCTTAAGGGGAGACCTTAGAGCAGCTGCCAGTGCCTAAAGGGGCTACAAGAAACCTGGAGAGGGGCTTTGGGCAAGGGCCTGTGGGACAGAACCTGACAGGGGATATTGAGATGAAATCTTAGGCAGAAGTTCTTCCATATGACCTACAATGTCTCTTCCAATCCAAATCCTTCTATAATTCTATGACACTACAGTTGGTTTGCAAGGGATTTCTGTAAAAGATATATTTGAGATTATAGCATCCTCAGCAACCATGCTGGAAAACTCCTAGCCATTAAAAAACCTGAAAATTCTACCTAATCCAAATGTACCTTTCAGTAGTTACTATGTTCCCAGGCAGAGTCTATCTCCTACTTTCTGAACTGAGGGAAATATTTATAAAAGCCAGCTCTGCCATTAAAGTAAAGCAACAGTTGCTGTTGCATAAGCAGCAGGTTTAAAATACCTTTAAACTGGGACAGAGTTCGAAGAATTTTCCAACATTTTGTCCAGGAATGCCTTTTTCTCTGGCTGAAAACCAGCTGGGCTTCTTGCTTGAAAATCGATAAGCAATTTTTAATCAAATTGTCTGGTGGGTGTCCATGGAAGGGAAATATTCAGAATTTTGAAAAGAAAATCAGGTCCATTTACACCCGTACCTTAGTAGAAGCTTGAACTGAGATTTAAAGACATAAAAGTTGAACAAATGCACTGTTTCATTCTGCTCATAGTCCAAGTTTCAGAGGCATAAACAGATAAATATGGCAGTAGAATCAGTTTGCTCTTACTGCACAGTAAGCTCTTATGAATGGCCACCTTCTCTCCACCACATTTTTTAAAGGATAATTTGTTTGTAGTCAAAAAACTCTATATGCCAAGCTTCAGCACAGAATAAAATCTTTACAGTGGAGTTAGTTATGAATTTTTGAAAAGCGGGTTCTATGTACTCACATACACTTACCCATTACAAGGGCAGCAGGTGTCACTATAACAAATGATGTAAAGTTCAATTTAAACATCAGAGAACATACTGAAATACTTTGGAAATTGCCACAGGTCACTAACATTTTATATGAGAGGGGAAAAAAAAAAAAAGAACCTCCTAATTCCCTTCCTAACGTTTAACTTTTCCCCCCAGAAGGCAATGTAAAGAAAACACAGACACAGATTCTTTGTAATTAACAGCACTGTGGTTTTACAGTTAAACATGGGCCAAGGAGTGAAAAGTTAACAAATCATTAGACAACATACATCACTCTGTATGAGAATTCTAGCAACCTGAAAACAGCTTAGGATACATGAGCATGAGGTCAACTGTTTTCAGTAGATAATTGTACGCATAAGCATCTGTACCTCATGGACAAAGCATGCAAAGTAACAGGAAAATTCTGTCACTTTCAAAGCAATTATGTTTACCTTCCATGTTATTTAAACAAATAGAGGAAGTAAAGTCACTATCAGAGTTGTGATTTAAATATTAAGAAAAAATTGTGGTTGGTCTTTTTTCTTCTCCTCCCATTTTTCTGCAAGTCACCATAGTTTCCATAGCAGCTATATTGTTTACAACACAATGGCCTCTTCTCTCTCCTTGCTTAGACTCCTTGATGTTACAAAGCACTTTAACATCTACTTAACTTTAAAGCTAGAGGATGCCTATGGGAGTGCTGGTAACCTGTGTAGAGATTTGATCCTTTCAGGGACAAAAAAGGAAAACACCTTGTAACCTGAAGGAAAAGGAGAAATGTACTTATCTACTCTCTTAAGATTAGCCCACCTTTCCCAGACTGTCCGTCCATTAAACTGCTCAACTTTTAACATTACTTCCAGAAAGAACCACATGAGAATCCCAGCTCCTCCTAAGCCAGAGTTTGTTCAAGGTTGTACCTGGCAGCACTCAAATACTACCAATTTGCATACTGATCATAGAATCACAGACTAGTCTGAGGTGGAAGAGATCTTAAAGCTCATCCAGTTCCAAACACCTTCCATGGGCAGGGACACCTTCCATTAGACCAGGTTGCTCCAAGCCCCATCCAACCTAGCCTTGAACACTGCCAGGGTTGGGGCAGCCACAACTTCTCTGGGCAACCTGGGCCAGGGCCTCACCACCCTCACAGGGAAGAACTTCTGCCTAAGAACTCATCTCAGTCCTCTCAGGACCGCAGGGAGGGATTTGACAAGATTAATATTCTACTTCAAATATTGTTGCCATCAAAAGCTTAGATGAATAATTTACAGCAAGAGTAAGTCTCACCTTCAGCCCAAGGCACTCTCTGAAGTCTGTAGGAGCTGTACCAAGCCCGGACAGGAGCCTGATGGCTCAACAGGATGGCTTAGACCACACAGCTGTCCTTGTTTACTGTACACTTGAATCTCTGCTCTGTAGCAACACAGCCTGCACTACAAGTCTTTGAATGGAGTTGCCTAAGCCACACTACACTGCTTTTGCTGTTACCAGCGTCACCACCTGTATGTAACAGCAAACCAATCATAAAAGCAGCAGTTTTGTTACTCGAAACAGCAAAATCAATAATGAAATAGCATTAGTCCAGAATAGCAATAGTCTAGTCTAGTCTAGTCTAGTCTAGTCTAGTCTAGTCTAGGATAGGATAGGATAGGATAGGATAGGATAGGATAGGATAGGATAGGATAGGATAGGATAGGATAGGATGGCATGGCATGGCATGGCATGGCATGGCATGGCATGGCATGGCATAGAAGAGAGCAGAAGAGAACAGAACAGAAAGGACCTTAAGATCACCTAGTTCCAAGCCCCCTGCCATGTGCAGGGACACCTTAGTCAAAGGTTACTTAGCAGCATTAGCAAAACTTAATATGCAAGCAAAAATAATCTGGAGAGGGTTTAAATGAAAGTTTTAGCTTTCAGTTTTCTTCAAAGAAAGAGAACAGCACAGCCTGTGGGAAGACTGGGTATGGGACTAGAAGTAGGCATAGGCTGTAGATAATGTCTGCTGCTTTTTTTTGCTCCTTCTTCAGTTTACCCAGGGCCGTTGAGAGCCCTCAGGACAGAGCTGTCAGGAACCAAAGACCTCTTTGTCTGAGGTAGCTTCATCACCCACAGTGGTAGCTGCCGCTCCTGGTAGCTTGACCTCTCAGTTCAGCAGGATCTGCAGGGAATTGCCCGGTCAAGCTTGCAAACACTGCTGGAACAATCAATCTCATCACCTCTGTCCTAGAAAAAGCAAGCAATCCATAGCTTTCAACAGCGATGTCCTAAGCAGCTGCCTGTTTCACCTGTGCCTTAAGCTAATTGATATTTAAGCTGTTCCTCTTTTTGAAATGAACATTTTAATCCAAGAAATACTATCTGCTAGACATTTGTTTGGGGTTTATTTTTTTGGTTCATCATAATAATTCTGGCCCTGATTCAACAATGCACTTAAGCATGTGCTTAATTTTAAGTATATGAATAGACCTGTTGAAAAAATGCTCCAGATAAGCATGAAATTGATAATGTGCTTCAGTATTCTGGATAAGGCTTTAATTGCAGAAAAAGTTTAAAGCCATATTGCATAACACTTCAACATCCACCCATAGGCAAGTTTATGCTTTCCTCTAAAAAAACCCAAAGGTTACAGCATAGCTCCCTGCAAGAACCAAAGTATAGTGTTAAAGATCCCTAGGATGAAACCAGCAATATCTTGCAATGTGGTTGATGTATTGTAAAAGATGATCGGTGATTTTTCTGTTAATCTTTGCTGTCACAGAAAAAGGAGATTTTTTTTTTTTCATCCATCTCTGTAAATCAGATCATACAGTTTAGAAATACCAGTACATAGTCTTTTTTACTAACTTTTTGTGTTTCCAAATCTTAAATGCAATAATTCATGTAATCACAGTTCCAGGCGACCCTGGTGTCAGCACTTCTTACACTCTTTACAGTAGACCCATTTTTTATTTTTTTTTTAAGTGAGAAATTATAATCTCTTGTATCACTATCCTCCACACTCTCCTTAAAAAAAAAAAACAACCATGTTTTAGGTTTATTTTGCTATACCCTGAATAAATATTTTAAATAGCAAACAAGCGGCACAGATATGGAATATGCATGCCCTTTGCCCCTCCTTATGCATCTATCAGGATAAACTTATCAGGAAAGGAGATCTGTCCTGGTCTGAGAAGCACCATCCCATTCATTAATGCTTACCACAATGAGTTTCATCTATCCTCATGTACTGACAGATAACTTAAGCCAAATCTGGAAATCTGAAGTGCTTTTTACATATTAGTGATATATCTCATAATGAGAAATGCCCAGGGATATGCAGAATTGAGATGCATTTATAGTTTAAACTTTTAGGCACTCTATACTGTGGATCATGCAAATACAAGCTCTTGATGATAAAGGACAAACTTCGGCACTACCACGAATAAATATGAACTGGTTATGAAACATCAAGCTTATGACTGAAATAGAACAAAAGGGACTCTGAAGTTCTTAAATTAAGGAAGATGATCAGTATTCAGCCCCAGCCCCAGCTGTTTTAACATTGCTGCTTCTCTCTTAGAGCAGATTAAAACTACATGTCTCATTTCTGCTGATGTCCTGAGCAAGGCACATCAGGCGCATCCTCTGTTCCAGTTACAGGAAAATATTTATGGGGTAGTTGATAGGAAAAGCACACAGCAAGAGGAAGGGATAAAAAAGCCAGAAGACGTTTCTCTCTGCAGCTGTCAGTAGGAGGCTGGACACCAAGAAAATGCTCCAAGAAGTGTGTGCAGTGCTCTTTTTCTCAAGAGACGCGGATACAATGATACCTATTCAGTAGCCTGAGCCTCAAAAAAACAGAGAACTATACTTCTCTACTTCTATGTGCAGTTCTCTGTTCACATACATTGTCAAACAGCAAACAAGACAGAAAATAGTTTCTGTAGCCAAAAAAAAAAAAAAAAAAGAATTTAATCGGGAGCCTCAGCATGTTAGAAATGCCAAAACTTTCATTTATAACATCTATGTAGTAAGACTTCTCAAAAGATGAAGAAAAATATTTTATCAGCCTGAATCAATACTGGACTTTCTCATCAAACACTGCAGCATTTTATTCCTACAGTGTTGACTGACAGCTATCATTTGAAACCATTGCCATCACATAAATCAATTTTTTTTCATTATTAATACAAGTTTCCTTGCAGTTGTAGTCAGAACAGTGTTCCATATTGATCTCTCCTAACACAATTCCAGTATAATGTAACCATCCTACGTTGGCATCTTCGCAAAGTCCACATGAGTTATAAAAAAAACATTTCTACTCATGGGCTGTGCCTCTAAAGTATCTGATTTCTCTCAGCTCTATTACAAAAGACTTTCCAGTGACACTTCAGTAGGGGAGACCTGCAACTACGATAGTTTTATTTTTTCGTACCATTCCATTAGATGCTTCAAACTAAGCAGGGCAGTGCAAAAACTGCCTAGGGTAAAAGAGAAGCAACCCATGGAGATTTGAGAGCCAGTGCTGAAGAATTCTTTTAAGTGTATGTCAAACAAAAGATACTGATGGTAAGGCTGAAAAATAATCATCTATTGATTATTTTAAAACTCAAGCAGGTATAATATTTCTCCCTGAAAAAAAAAAATATTTTAAGAAAATCAATCAGATCATGGGAGCAACAATACTAACACATAGGTAACATTTGAAAATGGAACATTTCAATACACATATACTTGATGATTTTGTCTCTTTTGAACTGCACATACTTCATACCAGATGTGATTGTATCAGTATCTTTCTCAGATGATGTCAAAATGACAAGCTACTGGAGTCAGAAAGCAATGAAAAAGATATCTCCTTATTTTCTGCGCTCATGAAGCAACAGAACATAGGATAGGTTTTGATACATGCAACATTGCACACAGTTGGTTGGCTTACATTCGAGCCATGATCATGTAGAAAGGTATAATCTCTGAAACTGCATTAGGTGCTATAGCAAAGCACAGTCACTGCAGAATAAGACTACTGTGGCTGGCTCTATTGCTTGACAGAGTATAAAATCAGAGACTGGGAACAAAGGAAAGCACAATAAATTGGAGTGACAATATTAGTCACAGTCTCGTATTTCATTAATGTTATGGCTTGCATGGCTGAGCAATTTTCATGCAAATAGGAAGGACCAACATCTTAATTCCACCCTGAATAAAGTCATTGATTTATCTTACACTGGTGTTCTTCCACTGTTCTCTTTAATAGACTGTACATATGGGATTGGGTGGTGGGAAAAAGCAAGTTTAATAATGATGGGCTCATATAATGTAGAACATTATTTTCTCTGATTTAGGCCAATCAAAGTAACGTACGGTGTAGTGATTAGACATAGCAACATCTATGCATGATAACCCTGAAAGTGACAAAACAGTAGCAGGAATATTCAACACAACTGCAAAAAGGCAAGACATTTATATGTAGTAGCCTGCATTGTAACCAAAAGTCTTACTCTACTGTATAACTTAACCATTACTATTCAAAAGATGCCTCAAATTTCTTAGCATTCTACAGCCAGATGAAAATAATAGATACGAGAGTGTAATTAACATCTGGCAATTGATGGAAATTTTGAAAATGCTATTTTTTTCGCTCTCATTTGAAGAACAAATAGAGTTTCAACTTTGCATATAAACCAGATTGTACTTATGAAGTAAATTCCATACAAAATTGTTTGCTTGGTTTTGGACTTGTTAGTGATTCCAAATTTCAAAGCAATATGGTTTTTGGTGTACAAAGCAACTTGTAGACTTCTCATTAACAACTTCTTTTCAGCTAAGTGACACAACTGTGTTTAGCTATGTAACCATTCTAAGCAAACAACTAGACAGATCCAATTCACTTTTTCCTTTGGGAACGCCTGAAAGAAGACAAAGTGGTATAGATTTGAAAGATGAATGTCTTGAATTAACACACTTTTTATGAAGCTACAGTTCATTAGGATGCAATAATGAGTTGATTTTTCCATATTTGTCTGCAATGATACTCAGATGCCCGATTGTGAAAATGCAAAATTGCATGGAATAAAAGAAGATGGATGAGTATACACTTCAAGGTAGATTTCTCTTCTCTTGTACATAGTTTTCAATGGACATGTAATTACATCAGCTCAGCTGTGCATCCCACACCAACAAAAAACCCTTTGAGGCACTGCCATAATTTTCTTGTTGATTCACAAACTGACAATTGATTTACATTAAACCAGATTAAAACAATAAAGTAATTTTTCTAAAGTGGCTCTTTTTTATAGTCCTACAGTGGTACAATTCTCTGACCTGGAAATTACATTGTGCTTCCTTTCTCACCGTTTTTATCCTTGGGCATTAAGTTCACCATGGTCTGAAGTTTTGCTTTGTTTACACTTAAAATTTCTCTGTCTCACAATAAAGTCCGGCATCTAATTTATCTGAACTGTAACACATTGGCACTTCTGAGATGAATTAATCTGTTTTCTGAAGACTTAACTGAAACTTTAATTCTTCTCACATATTTGGCTCTGTGTAGTCGTTTTCATTTGTTTATTTTTCACAGCAAATACAGCAGCTTTTGTTGCTATATTTTTGTGGTCATCATGGAAAGACTTCACTGAGGAGGAAAATGAATATGTGGTAGTTACAGAAGTTATTATTCTCTACAGTGTATTCTGTGCTCCCTCAGAAATTTATCGGAGTATTGTTACTGCATAGCAACACACAAAATAGAGGAGTTTGTAGCATAAAGGAATTATACATTTCTTTATATTTTGTTTTCTGATAAGGAAAAAAACAGTAAGAAGATATTTCTAAATTTGTTTACAATTATTGGGAAAGTAATATGAATATTAAGGTAGCAGATTATGGATTTCTTATTTCAGCAATTTGAACAATTGAGAAATCTACACTGAATATAGCTTTCTGCAAAGAGACCAAGTATGATAGGTTGCAAAATACAAATTCCAAAAGGTGTCATTTTCTGCATTACATGAAGTAAAAACCCTGCAAGCTCCAAAACAGTCTTTACCATATTAATAGAAATTCATCCTTTATATGACTATTTAATATATAAATGCAAATTGAGTTAAAATTATAAAGTTCCAAAAGGACAATATAATTTTTCTCAACTGTTTTTCCTGTGTTGTAGTCTATACTCCTCTGTATGCATCTTAATTCCAGACTGAATATTGCAAATGTTTACTCCCAGGTGATATGCTTACTACAGCAAGGAGTCTCACTGAAGTGTGAGAAGACTGTTAAAAAAAAGAGTAACCCAGGAGACTGGTTTAGGCTGAAGAATGTAGACAGGGTGTTTAGAGGGTACTGCACAGTGAATACCAAAACAGTCTGATATTTATGTTGTTTTTGCAGAATCTTCCCTAGCTGTAAAAATTGATTTTGTGAAGTAAGAGAGGCAAATTCAATGTTAGTTCAAAATGCATCAGCCTGCTTCAGAAATCTCAGCTCTGCATTTTTAAGAGTAAAGGATAAATGGCTATTGTTATTGTTTCCCACTAAGTCTGCCATTCACTCATTAATATAGACCCCTTACTTACTCAACTTCTTTTATACTCTTTCAAATCAACACTACACTTTTGAAGCCACCATGTTTACCCATATAGAATACAGCGGGATTTTCTCACAGAATTATACCACAGAGACTTTATGAACAACCAGCTTTGAGATCTCTTGCAGCACCTATTTCAGATGGCTAGGTGAGAAAATACATGGGTTTTATTTCAAAATGCTTAGCACCTACCATGAACCTAGCTTAATTAACTGCACAAGAACAATAAAAATCCTCTCATCTCCCACTGAGATCCTCAGTGGGAAGAGGCTTTCAGGAGGTTTCAGAAGGTTCAGAAGATCTCTGTCATGATACCCTGTAATGAGAATTGCTTCTGTTTTTAAGCAGCTGGCCATGATTCTTTACTTCAGAGATTAGAATCACAGAATCATAGATTAGTTAGGGTTGGAAAGGACCTTAAGACCATCAAGTTCCAACCCCCCTGACATGGGCAGGGACACCTCCCACTAAACCATGCCACCCAAGGCTCTCTCCAACCTGGCCTTCAATACCGCCAGCGATGGAGCATTCACAGCTTCCCTGGGCAATCCATTCTAGTTTCTCACCACCCTTACAGGAAAGAACTTCTTCTTCTTTATATCCCATCCAAACTTCCCCCGTTTAAGTTTGAACCCGTTACCCCTTGTCCTCTCACTACAGCTCCTCATGAAGAGTCCCTCCCCACCTTCCCTATAGGCCCCCTTCAGATAATGGAAGGCTACTAGGAGGTCTCCAAGCAGCCTGCTCTTCTCCAGGCTCAACAGCCCCAACTTTCTCAGCCCACCTTC
Organism: Brotogeris chrysoptera; assembly: GCA_030323915.1. Taxonomy (NCBI): domain Eukaryota; kingdom Metazoa; phylum Chordata; class Aves; order Psittaciformes; family Psittacidae; genus Brotogeris; species Brotogeris chrysoptera. The sequence continues at coordinate 27,003 of JARCZZ010048068.1, read as the reverse complement.
ATACGGAAGGTGCTCCAGTACTCTGACCATCCTCGTGGCCCTCCTCTGCACTTGTTGCAACAGTTCCATGTCCTTTTTATGTTGAGGACACCAGAACTGCACACGGTACTCCAAGTGAGGTCTCACAGGAGCAGAGTAGAGGGGCAGGATCACCTCCCTCGACCTGCTGGTCACACTGCTATTGATGCAGCCCAGGATACGGTTGGCTTTCTGGGCTGCAAGTACACGCTGCCGGCTTATGTTCATTTTCTCATTGACCAACACCCCCAAGTCCTTCTCCGCAAGGTTGCTCTGAATCTCTTCTCTGCCCAACCTGTGGCTGTGCCTGGGATTGCTCCAAGCCAGGTGTAGGATCTTGCACTCGTCATGGTTAAACTTCATCAGGTCGGCATCAGCCCACCTCACAAGCGTGTCAAGGTCCCTCTGGATGGCATCCCTTCCCTCCAGCGTATCAACCAAACCACACAGCTTAGTGTCATCTTCAAACTTGCCGAGGGTGCACTCAATTCTTACTAGCATCTTTCCTGCAGTGTTTCAGAAACTAATGGAAGAGAGAAAACACATTTTAAATGGAGATGAGAGTAGAACAAAGAACCACCTCACCAGATGAAGAATATGTGGCCATCATAGACATGTTTATGGTGGGTACTCAGGGGCAGCTGAGACCTTCCCATACAAACACAGTCTTTCTTCCATCTGATAAACCAACATTGTGCCACTCAGAGCGCCAGAGCTACCTACGCAACATCCAAGCACGTGTTAAACCCATGCCAAACAAGTGAGTGAAGTACTCACATTGTATGAAATACATGTTTAACCTAATGACTCACTATGTCCGACAGAGGATAGACGGTGAACAAAGTTTCTCTATGCATAACAGCTTGTAGGAAAAACAAGCAAGCAAATCACAAAAAGAAAAAGTTGTACCATTCAGATAATGAAAAAATTATCCATTTCACAATCATAAGAAAAGCACCTTCCACAAGGAATTTTCTTTTATTAATTCTTTTCTTTTTATTATTATTCCCCATTACCTCCAGAAATATCCTACAGTCTATATCCCTTTTATCCTTTACATGAGTTATTTTAAGGGCTGCAGATGATTCTGCTGCAAAACAATACCAAAATACATTAGTATTTTGCACAGAATATCAGAAAAGACAGTTTAAAAAATTCATACCTTATGCCTTCAGCCTCTACAAACTCTTAAAATCAAGCAATTCAATGCTTTTCACGTCAATCATACACAGAGGTCTCCAATGCCTCTGAATTTTATGAGCTGTCTCTCATTTCAATCCCAAAGGTAACTGCGCTAAACACAAGCTTAATGACCCTAGAAAGTATGGTCAAAAATTTCTACTCTACAAAAATGTAAATTTAAAGCATAACAGTAACAGAAACCAAAGAAGAATAAAACCCTGGCAGTTCCTTATTAAATTATATTTTTATGATCTTGGACATGGGCAGTCTTTGTACATACTGAAACATACATTTTGGTGTTGGATGGACGAAAATGACGCTCAAAGATAACTGCAGACGGTAAATGACATCACCTTAAACCAATGAAGATTATACAGTATATCTGGACTGCTTTATTCCTACTTTAATCCCATATAATACTGAATGCTTCTCATTTCATTGTGTTTGAACTTATATGATAAACCAGAAAAATTTCTGGTCAAACACTATGTACTAGCTGACACAAAGCTTCCAAAAAACCACCCTACTCATACTTGGAATTTACGTTGCATTTTCCCTTTTCATTAAAGATGGCGATAACCTGTGATATCTGTGCACTGCCCTGAAATTCAGTCTGCATATGTGAGCTGTTTCACTGAGAAAAACACAGCAGTAATAGACCAAGTTACATCAGATATTGACTCTATCTTTTTTTTTCAAGGGAGTCACAGAGTAAAGAAATTAAATACTAATAATGCTTTGTAGGGCAATAATCAAAGAAATAAAATAGGAAAAGAGAGAGAAAAAATGCTCATATCTACTGTGATAATGAGCCTGGCAACAGAAAATTAACAAGGTACCAGTTGTATACTATTGTGAAGAACTTATATCTCCATTTGCCATAAGTAGCACTGGAACTGTTAAAATTAAAATGGCCTGGAAAATGTTAACTGCTTGCTTCACAGTTCTAGTTTCTTTTTTAAAACCTGTTTGGATGACTCAGGTCAGAGGATTCAGCTGATAGAAATTAACATACTCCTCAACTTTACTGATTTACATAAGCTAAGTTATCAAATCAAATGAGGAAGCAGAGATAAAACAGAGATTTAGCCCCTGCTTCGCCACACCCCCCCTTTTTTTTGTGTGTGTTTTTAAATCAAAATGTCCTATGTATAATACGGTCACCATTGTAACTGCCATTTCACAACTTCTTGACAACCTCAACAGAGGACAAAGTAGCATTGAATGTGTCAGACCAGTCTGCAGAAGAAATTTAACCCCAAATATAACTTAATTTTAATCTACACTTTCCATCTTTTTTTCTTTAGTTTTATTTTGTCAAAGCAGTTCAAACAAACTAAACATTTAGAGCTCAACTGCGCTGATTACATATGCAACTACATTTTGCAGTTTGGGTGCATGCTGTAACTTAAGTATTATAGACAGCCTTGTTAGTTATTAATACAGTGAATGTGCAGAAAGCCTATCCTCTAAAAAGTCCACAAGATAAGTAAAAGTGTTATTACTTTTTTTTGATATTCTTAGATTGGTCTCACTAAGTCATACTGATTTCCTGATAAGTAAATTTTATCCTGTTTCATTTGGCTTTTCTTATGCCATTCCCCCTTCCTACTAAAATAGAGCTCTGCATATCTTGGGAAGCATGTGAAATAAGGCATAAAAAAATATAGGTCATAAAAAAATTACTTTTCAGATTTTGTGTGTTGTTCTCTTAAGCTCACTGCAGACTCTCAGAAAATGTGAATTCAATTGGTTCAGGCTTTAGCCACGAAATATTACTTGTTTGTACTTCTCAGTCTTCTTACTTATAAAAAAAAAAAACAACAAAAAACCTTGGGTGTATTTTACCCTTTTCTAAGGACTAGTAAAGTATGTTCTCTTTAAGTTTTGAATATGGAACATAGCTTTGAGGAATGACCTAGCTAGGAATTAAGGGAAAAATACTAATAACCACTACGGAGATACTGCAGAGATTCTACTGATACACCATAAAGAATGGGACTACCTCAGGGTAAGCACGTGCCTTGTCAGTGCATATCTGCTAAGATATGTTGTTTCTCAGGGTACTACATATGTATCACAAAATTCTGAAACATGAACACAAAGAAGTCCTTATCTTTACAATAAGTGTCCTTCCTGAACAGTGTGAAATCTGAATCATAATGGCACAAAATTTGCCTAAATTCAGAAGCGTGAATTAAATAGCACCTTCAGATGTTTTTATCTTGATATTCCTTAACGAAACTCTCCAGTTTCCTCACTCAAGATTTGCATTTTAAAAATTTGCAACTAATTTTTCAAAAACTATCTCTGCAAGCTAAAGCTGCAATCTGAAAAAGAAACAGATATAAGCTTGGGAGAGATGGATGGACAGGGTCCAGTGTTCAGCTAGTGATCGGGTGTAGAGACAGAAAGGAAAGCTTGCTAGTTCTCTGCTCCATCAGGAGCTTAAGGACTGTGATGCAACTTGTGACACACAATTCTGCCTTCCCTTCCACACAGATCCTCTGGAGGCAAGCTATTTCATAAGTATTGACTTTGTAAAAAAATAAATAAATAAATAGAATCACAGAATGGTTTGAGTTGGAATGGACCTTAAAGATCATCCAGTTAATACAAGTCAAATAAAACAGTCATTTTTCTCACCAAAACTGAAATCCAGTCACTGCTGGCATAACACCTTGGGACACTAAAATAAATGCTATTTATAACAGTAGCAGTAACCTAATATCATCAGGTATTCAAATATACGGCTTCAGCTACAGGATTTCCCTAAAGCATTCAGTCCTTTTAAAAACCCAGCTTTTGTGGTAGTTTTAAAAAATATTCCTTCGACTTGATTAAGAGAACCATGTTATTCCCTAAAGGTATCAGATGTTACGTGTCACCAACCGAGACAAGAATTGAGCCTTGTTTCACAGAAGAAATATTAAAAACACTAGACAAAATCAATGTCACTGCAATAAGTTGACGAAATACAGCATTTGGGAAACCCAGCTTTGGTTAAAAACTGCCGGCTAAAACTTAATCCAGGAAACACCAAAACCAATACACACCAAATAAAGAAAAGAAAAAACAAAAAAGAGAAAAGAAAGAAAAAGCTCCCAGAAAGCTGCTTGGAAAGGTTTTTATAAGTTGATAAAGGCTATCAGCAAAGGCTTGTGTTCTCTCATAGCAGAAGTAGTAGACAGACTGGGAGTCACTGTGTCTAAACTCTCAAAACAGAAAGATTCAGTGCTGTTTTTAAGTGTTGACAGAAGGCGAGGGGGGTAGCAGAAAGGACTTTCTGTATGGGCTAAAGGAAGAAAGTAACAAATCTGTTTATAATTATTAATTTTATGGGACCAGTAATTTCATGCTTGATAAGTAAATAGGGCCAAAAAAAAAAAAAAAAAAAAAGAAACAAATGATGGATTCTGTATATCCGGTGCTGTAGGTCTGGGGTTTCTGAGGGAGTGAACAATGAGTCAGACCATGACTCAAATTGCTGTCATGCTGGCACAGGGGGATTTGAAAGCCACCTTCTATCTTACCCTCAAAGTGGGTGATCTGGTCTCAGAAGTGCTATAACATTAGTCATCTGATGGCAATAAATTTGTGGAACATTACAACTCTCTGCCATAAATATAAAAGAGCCATACAAACGGAAAAAAAGGTTAAATGAGCAAAGAAGGAGCAACCATGTCAATGCTCTGTGTGAGAGACTACTCGGCCATCTACAGGCAAAACCAGTGGTCAGGAAGTACCAGAAGTCTGATTATAGCCTTTGAACCAGGTGTGGATCACTTTTCATCCTGGGTCTGGAAGCACCAGATCTATAAGAGTCTGGTGCAAGTCCCTAAAGATGGGCTTTGGACAAGGGCCTGTAGGGACAGGACAAGGGGGAATGGCTTTAACCTGACAGAGAAGAGATTGAGATGAGCTCAGGCAGAAGTTGCTCCCTGTGAGCGTGGTGAGGCCCTGGCCCAGGTTGCCAAAAGAAGCTGTGGCTGCCCCATCCATTGATGCAATGCTCAAGGCCAGGTTGGATGGGGCTTGGAGCAACCTGGTATAGTGGAAGGTGTCCCTGCCCATGACGGGGTTAGAACTGGATGAGCTTTAAGGTTCCTTCCAGCCCAAATCAGTATGTGATGCTGTGATTCTGTAACCTCACACCTCAGAGCATTCTACAATTCAGCAAGAATCATCAGCTGTATCCTTACGCTGATTTCAACAGGTCTCCTCAAGTGTTGGGTGTAAAGCATTGTAATTTCAGTGTGGATCATTAATTAAGATTGTTTCTGTGATTAATGTTTCCAAGTCAGGCAAGAACTGCAGAAGGGTGGGGATACTCTATTCTACCCATGGAGCACAGCATTAGAAAAAGACCATAAATTCACATGTTCACAAAAATAAGACTACAAAAATGGAGCATTATTATAGAATGCCCTGTTGCAGCCCAAGGGCTTGTCTGTTGTGAATGATTTCTGGATTTTGGCAGGAACACATGCTAGCTTAATTTGCTCCTACAAAATTTTGTTTACTTGCAGTTCCTTCTTACCAATCAACAAGCTGTTCTGAGCCACTACTTCCAACATTGTTAAAACATATATACAAACCTGAACAGGATTTAGTGTATGGCTGCTCCATGGTTTTTCTTTTGAAGGCATATACAACATAAAGACTTTGCTGATTATAAATGTATCCAATATGAAATTACAGATTGAGGTTATATGTCTAAAAAAGTTGTCAGGAAAACAATGAAATAAATTAAGCGCTTTAAAATCCATACCATTATCATGAGAGGAAAACAGACCTTATGCTAGGACTAAATCAAACAAGTCAGTCTAAACTGTATACGAATAAATCTTTGCCAGGAACAAAGATTTCAACTTCTCAATTTTTAAGTTATTTGAAACACTGAAGAAAATTTCCACAAAAAATTTCAAGGGAATAAAAGTTGCAGAATGGGTATCTAAATGTGTCAATAAGATAAGACTGTAAAGAAACAAAGAAATGCACAGCTATAGAGTAAAACTTAAAAATTCAATTATATGTGATTGCTAAGTATTGGTTTTGTTGCTAAAGTAGTATCATCATCAGTAATAGACAGAATAAAGTATACCTAATTTTATGGCACCTGTAACAATAAAATTCTTTGATGTAAGGTATGGAGCATGGTCTTAAGAAAAAAAAAATTATTCATTAGGAAAGTGAAAAAAAATATATTTTCCAGAACATTTTCTGGTTTCAGAAACTTATGCAGTTGTAATTTTCTCTTCCCTCTCTTTCATCTCCTCTTTCTTAACCCAGTAAGATACAGAAGAACTTTCTGGCACTCAAACTTGAAGTAGATTAAATAAATGTGTGTAACAGAACAAAATGAAAATACAAGATTTTTCCATCCGGGATAGATAAGACTAACTGTGTTAGTTGCAGAGGAAAGTAGAAAGTAATTGAGAAAACCTTTTATATTTTTTCTTTTTAGAAAATTAGCCTTTGTCTCCCCAAAAGACAAAACCCCCAAAACCTAACCACCTGGAAAAGATAAAACCCATAAGGATTTCCACTGCCCACAACTTTAGATGAGGCTCTATTGAGAGTGCTTAACCAGCAAAAGGAAATGAAGGACAATGCAAAAGCCGGAAAAAAGGAAATAGTCTGTTACCAAAGGGCTATTAATTGCTCCCAAAGTAAGAGCAAGTGATGATCCTCTTCCTTTATTTACTTGGACTTTCAGCTGCCTAATCAAAGAAATGTTATGTTGGTTGTGCTGAAAGAAAACTGTACCTTTTGTTTCTATTATTGCTCACTAGATCTTAAGGGCTTTCATTGGACCGGTTTTATAGCTTACTACTGCATTTCAGAGAAGAAAACAAGCAGCAGCCAACTCTCAGCATCAGTTTCTATGGTTAGTAAACAGGAACAGGATTACAGAGCACTCAGCTCACTCCAGTTTTGTGGCTGTTATTACTTGGTCTTTCCTCCACAGCTGAAATTTCTAATTCCAGTGAATTTACAGCATTTGGAAATCTGACTTTCTAATTTCAAATAGCTTTAATATTCAAGCCAATAGATCAAAAGGGCTAAAACAAAACAACTTTCCACATGGAAGACTTAGATTACAGCTTCTGGGTATTTGCATTCCCTGCTGTCAAAAGCAAAGCAGTTTGGCATGACCTACATTTCCAGGGGTCCTCTTGCAGTTAGTACGTAAGTAAAAAATGGTTTCTTACTGCCCTGCAGACCTCAGTAATCTTAGATTTTTGTCTTCAATTCTAAAATCTGGAAGAAGAGGAGAGGGAAATTCCCCTCATCCTTTAGTCCTTTGCTCCATTATTCCCTCTCATCCAACCTGCTTATTAAAGTGTGCCCTTTCAAAGCCATGAAAGTATCAGGTCCTCTTTCTATCCACAGCAGTAAGTTTTATAATTTGCCTGCAGGCAGAATAGGAACAAGAATCTTTTCAAGGTTTTAAAGAAGCAGAATAAAAAGAATTCTTCAAACAGCAAAATAATTTTGGAAGAGAATTTCTAACTCCTGCTGGAGAGAGCAAAAATGTTCCAGATGATCTGTGAATAATATATAATGTATTCTGATTTTTCCCCCTAAATTTTCTCTATTCTGCCTATTTAAGGCTTCCTCAACATTGAAAACAGAGCCTATTTCTAATAACGGATACCATTAAAGAATGCATATGTACTTGCTGAAAACAACCACAAGCACATTTCTCAGAGGATGTAAGACTTTACAGTTATTCTGCCCAAGACAAGGCCAAAAGGAGTGAAGAAAACCTACAATGGTATTTTTTACTGAAATTCTTTATTCAAGATGTTTACTGCACTGCAGATGCTATACTTTTATTTCTTCCCTTAGATGCTGACTGAACACAGCGTATCATTCCCTTGAGAGCTGGCAAGCCAAGGCACATGCAAGAATCCTGTTAAACATCAGCCCGCATCCATAGGAACCTACACCATTAGAAAAGCCTTAAGTGGATGATGAAGCTCACACTTTACAGGATCTGACCAGAATGTGGGCATATCAGTGAAACAAACATGTAGAAAACAAGCAATTTATGGGAAACCACAACTATGTCAGCACTGAGTCTAACTTTCTTATTTTCCCTTGCTCCTCACCTCCCACCTTCCACCCCTGCTGAAGAGAGGGGTAGTGAGATGAAAGAGCAGTAATCAGGCTCAGTAGAAGTGCTTAACTAGCAGAGATGGGGCTGGAACACTTGCAGCAGCTGTAACAGGAAGCAACAACATAAGGTCATTGTATCCCAAACCGACAAAGGCAGCTCTGTCAGTCTATTTACTTTTCCCAGTTTGTCTTGCTTTGTGCCTTTGATAAACTGTCCCCCAAGGACTGTATTCCCCCCAAAAGACACTCTCTGCCAGCCTCACATATGGTACAGTTTCTTGTTCTCCAGAAGCCTGCAGTTCCCATACGAATTCTTGATGTTTTGCACAATAATTTTAAATACTGTGTATAGATTGAACAGCACTACAGACTCCTGCCCTATAACACTACTTACTCGTGGCTGGTGCTGCGATGTTGCGAGATAAGCTGCAGAAATATTAACAAGTACAGATCAGATAGCTGGATACCAGACATAGCACCAGTGTACACACAAGACAGATCATTTCAGCAACATCATTTCAGCAACATCACCCAGGCACTAAAATAAAGCAAATTTAGATCAGATCAATTCAGTTCATTCATTTGGCTGCAAACAAGCAAAACGCTAGGTTTCTCAACTCCACAGACGTATTTTTAAAGGCCGATTTGACTGAAACACCTCCTAGAAATGAATACTATCAGCAAGCTGATGCAGCACGACATCTATTTGATAAAATAATTTTTTTCAAAGGTCTTGAAACAGATCAGGACTTTTCTATTTTTGAAAATCCCAGGAAGAGCAACAGGAGAACATTCCTGAGGAGGAGGCTCCCGTGCTACAAGGCTGCTTCCCTGGAGTCCAGCTTTGTCTCCTCTGGAGCTGGGGAAAGCTGGAGCACAAAAAAAAAAGATAGTTGTGGAGGGTCTTGTGCAATACCATTGCTGTTTAAATTCACTTATTAAATGAATAGCTCATTTTGCAATAATTTGTCTGTGTAATCAAGCTTATAGCCAGCCCTAGAATGCAGGAACTGTTAATGCTAGAGTGATTAAGCTCTCCAGTTGCAAAAGCCAGAGAGAGAAAGGAGATAAAATGCATGTCTGAAGACGGGAAATGTTCCACACTGAGAGCACAGAGTGGCCTTTTTCTGAAGGATTACGAGTGCTCCACAGCTGCCCTGACCTCACTGTATTCATTCTGCTGAAATTCAGACTTTGCATTCTGCCACTTCCTTAGGAAGGTGAAGGAAGAGGTTTCTAAACTCGCCAGTCATGGATGACTAGGCACCTTCCTTCCACTGGTTATTAAAGGGAGTTAGACGCCAGAACAGTTGGTTGTGCTCTCCAAAACCTCACTTCTAGGAATGCAGCTTCTGGCAAGCAAATTCTATGCTGGGTAATTTCACCTGCCTGCTTTCACTCACCATCCGTCTGAGCTTCAACAGCTACAGTTTAAAATGAGAGATCACCTCTGGCAAGCTGACAAATAAGTGATACACTGCTTCTCCCCCTGTTAAGCAACTTTCGGCACTTTATTCTGGTCATTTCTGTAGGTGACCATTCTCCCAAGGAAGATATGGGTACCCGAGGGAATGAAGATGAAATGTTTTCTCTCCGCAGATACACATTTAAAATTCATTAAAATCCCCATCTAACTCCTCTAAAAACAACAAATTGCTCACTGCGCTCTTTTAATGAGGATTATAGTGTATTATCAGCAAGTACAAATTCAAAGATAATCCATATTTGAGAATTTAGTCCTTCTCCATAGCTGCACTGCAAGTATTGTTTGCCTGTCAGCATTTCTGAGCATTTCCGGTTGTATTATTATGCTTTCACAAGCATAAAGAGGCAATGCAAATATTTATGCCCAGTGCAGTTCAAACAGGTGCCTTCAGTGGACCTCACAGAGCTGCTGATTTCTTTGCCATGCATTAGCTTGAAGCATCCCATTCTAGCATACCATTCTTAATGTCACTGAAATCATTCCCATTTACACCAAGAGTGCAGCCTACACATGAGTATTCTGCCATGAAAACTTTACCCTTAGAAAAGAGACACATTCTCTTCCAAATCAACAATAGCTTCCTCAGAAGATAGGGTTTCTCAGAAGAGCAATCTCCAGAGACGTGACGACCTCTGCTACATGTCTATACACAAGACCCACTGTTCTCATCTCCTACTATCCCTAGATTCTTGCAGTCTTTCAGAGAGCTACAGGACTCAGTAGCTTCCTATCTTCTCTTGTTTCTATACACGTGAACAGATAACATAGGCTAAATTCCAAATCAGGATGAAATTAGGTTATTGATGCTGACTTTTGGGTTGACTTTAAGCTTTTAAAGACTGTTTCTTATGACGTTATCTTCTGATGAAAGTCCTAAGGGCTTGTGTGATCACAGGAAGAGAGATCAGTAATTACATCATTATTCTTTCACGCTGGAGAACAAGGCTTCATGATATTTAAATGAAAAATATACAAAGTTTTGCTTCCATCCAGGAAAAGATCTTTCTTTACCAAAGCCCTGCAGGTCATCTAAGAATGGTAATCTCATGATTATGGTCTCATCTTTTCTCACACAGCAAAATCATAATATCATCATAGAATCACAGACTGGTTTGAGCTGGCAGGAACTCTAAAGCTCATGAAGTTCCAATCCCCTGCCAAAGGCAGGGACACCTTCCACTAGACCCAGCTGCTCCAAGTGCTCTCCAGCCTGGACTCGAACACTGCCAGGGATAGGGCAACCACAGTACCTATGAAAATAATCCCCTATGAAAATAATTCTTTTGGAATGTATAATAAGAAACTTAAATTTCAATTTAAATTTAAATTCACAAAAGTAAAAATCTAGTAGTTTACTCCAGCTCCATGTAGTTAAGGCATTGCCCAAACTAAGAGCTGCATTCTGAAGCAACAGAGGATTCAGTCCTCTAGAATGAATAATTTTACACTCACCTTTCTGGAAAAAAATGTCAGAAAGGCACATGCAAAATGACATGGTGTGATTAAAAAAAGAGGAAACCAGAGGTCCACTGAAATAGGAGGTAAGCCCATGGCAGTACATCAGTGTGCACGTGGCTGATGTGTGTACCAAAAAAACATTCAAAGGCTAAAAGCAGGTCCACCTCCAAATGATTTTTACAATTGAGACTAAGTGAGAAGGCTGGGTCCAAGCATCAAAGGAAGTATTTATTTCAGTACTTATACACATCCATTTATTCACACTATATTGAAAAAGTGTTTGTTAGAATTTGTTCCCTAGTCCAAGTGATCCCCTTTCGTAGGGCTCATTCTCTTAAAATTAGCACTCTGTTGTACATGTATCTGCATATAATTTTTTCATTACTAGAACAGCAAATGAATGCATGAGAAATCTTCAGACGCTTTCCAATTAGGGCTACAGAAGCACAGTATCATCTTTTGCATCTTTTAACATCACTAATAGTTGTACAGTGTACCAGAACACATGGTACAATAAAATTAGTCTAAGATATCTCTGGTGCATTCAAAGAGAAAATATTTGTGTTTTCTGAATGCAAAGAGAAATTTGTAAACTGCAAACAGTTAACCTAGTTAACCTTCTGTGTTGATTATTAAGTCTAAGCATGTGTCATGCATGCAATATTTATTACCCTGCTCTTTGTATTTCAGAGAGAAGTACATAAAATTCCTCAAACACTATAGCAATTGTCAGACAGGGCTTTGGAGATGATACAAAAGACAATTCATTGATAAGGAAGAGAATATAAATAAAAACACATCGTAGATTTCATTGATCTAACACACTGTGAACACTTAGCTCATCAAGGTGTTTGAGAACATTTAGATGTCTTGTTTGAACAGCAATCCATGTCTGTCAGTAACTGAGTTTTGAATTCTTGCATTAGCTTCATGAAAAGCAGTGGGTGTACTCAGCAGGCTGATGGGATGAGGAAGAAGAGAGAAGAAACACTAAAATAGAAAAGCAAGGAAAAGTGTCTTTTTCAAAGTGTGTGCTGTTAATTAATAGGTTATAAGCCAAAATGAAAATTCATTAATATTCCAGTGACGGTGTCCACAGTTTAAAAATAAATATAACTTGGAATTCAAAACAATTCTAGCAGACTTTGTTGGGTTTTTTCCCCTAGCAAAAACTTGCTTTTTCAGTTCATGAAGCATTTTTCCCTGAGTTTTGAATGCAGCAAAAACGCATTTTTTTTAAAACGGAATCTTTCGTTAGCAAACTCCATTCTAATTTGGCTAATCATCACTTCCAATGGTAGCAACCAACAGATTATGCCTGAAATGCATGAAATGCACATATTTGTTCTGAGCTAGGCTTGACACTAAAGTCATCACTGGAAGCTACTCAAATAGGGAGATAAATGCCTGACTGATCAGTTTATATGAGTGATCCTACCAGGTACTGGCTTGTGACAATGCAATTCTCTGCAGCCCTTGGGAGGCCTAGGAGGCCTTTACAAACCCTAGACCTAGGATTCATAAAGGTTCCAGGAGATCTTATGCCTACAAGGGCTCACCAATTCACAGTTGAAGAAGAGGTACTTTATTCTGCATCAGATATGTGCAATGGTAACCAAGGAAAACATCTGGCCCACTATAACCAGTTTTGACAAGTGTCTAATATTGCATGGAAGGTACACAAGGAGTGAAATATATCTGGCTTTGGAGTCTAGGTATGAGAGTAAAGGGATGCAATGAAAATTATATATTCTAAGTCAGCTTCTCTAGCGCAGGACAATGCATTGTACAGCCTGTTTAGTTGTCATATACAAAAAATCCTTCTCCAGTTGGATGGATAGAGGATTTGAAGTGACCTAAGTAAAAGACACAGATGGATCGGATTATTTCCCTACAGTTGCCATTACCTCCTCAAATCATCCAATCATGATTTGATCTAGTAAGCAGGAAGATAGATAGGCTATAGCTCAGCTATCGCATCCGTTTGTCTCTTTCAACCACAGAAAGCTCAGCAACCTGTCCACAGCACCAGGACACTGAAATGCTCTGTAGGACAGTCCATACTTTATACAGCACAGCCACCTGTATGGCTATATCCTACTGAAATAGGCAGAAGCAAATAGAAATTTTCCTTGGAGAAGGCTGAACTAGATTTGCTACTGCCTTCACAGCATCAGAAAGAATGAGGTGGCGCAAGGTGGATATTATTCAAATTTTGACAGAAATTGTGACAGAAAACTTCTATCTTGTGACAGAAAACTTCCCGACAGGCAAAAAGTCTCGTGTGGTAGCACACTGACAGGCATCTCTTTAATGCTGAAGGTATGACAGAAGCTGGTGATTGTAAAGAAATGGTCATGTACAGCCAGCAAATAGACACACCTTGAGCTTTGAGAAGGGAGGAAGAAACCATCAGGCTCTATACCTCTCGCCTCCTAGCAGTTTCCTTAATGAAGTCTCTAAACAGACCAAGAATTTTTCTGGCCGCTATCTATATCCATGCGCTGCTTATGCCTAATTATATTTTCTTCAGAAGTGCTTTTTAATAAAATTGAAGCCAGCTGCTTAAGCCCTTGTCACGTATGTGTGCCAGTGTTGTGTGACAGTTTATTCATAATTAAACATTAGACAGGTTTATGATCTGTCAGTCATCATTTATCTAGGAGGTTTCCCTATTTATCCAATTAAACACCTATACATCATCAAGGTATTATATTTTTTCTTGAATACTTGCCTGGTGCTGAAGCCTTGGACCATTTCATTTAATCTGTGTACACTCAAATCTACAGTAAAATTCTTCTGAAATCAAGAAGTGTTAGAAGCTTCAGAGTTGGTATATCTATGAGTTCTCATGTTCAGATACAAATTCAATATGGAATTGCTATAGAATACTTTAATGTGGCATACTCCCTTACTTCCCTTTCATGGTAATATAATTTTTTTTATAATTTATTTGACAGCTTGGTTATTGGCAAGAGATTTCACTTAGCTGGAAGATAAAGAATACTGAGAAAATAAAAGTAGCACCATGTTGAAAAAAAATATAAAACAAGGAAGGAGAATCATCCAGTGAAAATATAGATTTCTTGGTTCTGAAAAGAAAAAGGCAGAAGTCTAGGGAGATATCTTGCTCACACACTGAGAGTAACACTTGAATTTGTCAATTATATCCCAGTAATATCCTACCCTGCAGCACAGATTCCTTGCCTGGCTAACTAAAAATTAATTTTGCATAATGTAAAATAGCCTTTTGAAAAATAAAAACAAAACAACAAAACAAAACCTCCACAAAACCCAACAACCCACCTTCTTCTCTAAGTCGTGCAAATTCATCTCTGCCAATAGATCCACAATTACACTACTGAATAATTGACGTTAACAACATCATTAAACACTACTAAGCACCCTGACTATGTCTTGTCACTCTGCTGACATTACTTAATTTTTTTCTATAGTACAGAATCTAACTATGAAGAGTACCAGACTTCCAGTGCTGTAGATCTTGTAATCAAGGCTAATAAATCATCTTAAATAATCACTGAGAAGTATTTAGTTCAAATGTGATTTCACACTATGGACATGATTCAAGCATTTGAACCAATAACCTAGAAATTAATTTATAAAACATTTGAAATGTCCAGATGTGCTTGGTCTAACAAGAACCCACTTCACAACTAAAACAGCCTCTTGGTCTACACAGTTTTTAGGAATGCCTAGCTTCACAAGCATCTGAAATTATCAAGCAGCTCCCTTGATAGCCTATAAGTGCCTTGGGATCTTACCATTAGATACACGTGTGTCCTGCAGTACCCTTGCACTGGGTTCTAATAAAATCTAGAACTAGCAGGCAAGCTCTATCAACAGAATCTTCTAGAGAAGCTCATAAACTTAGATGAAGTCTAATGAACTTAATTTTAAGATTGATACCACACCACATAGTGTCCCCTTTTTCTTCACAGTCTAGGTGAGAATACTCGCCTAGCCTCAAGGTAGCTGAGAGACTGAGCTACATCTGCTTTCCAGGAGATAGTCCAAATCCATCAGTTTTCAAATATTCAGATGGAAGGACCTAAATTTTCCTATTGATTCCCTAAAGTACCCAGAGGGCCAAAGCAGCAGCTTTGTTGAGTCTGTGCTGAATCTAAGCTAGATGAATCAGACTATTCTTCACAGTTCTTCAAGGTATGTATTTTGTTAATTAATCCTACAAGAAGTTTCACTGATATATCTGTTAGATAAGACCTATCTTATCTTGGGCTAGACTTAAAACTGAGGTGAGATAATAGCCTGAATTAGATGCCATAAATGGAGTAGACTGGATTCCAAAAGCTATTCCAAGATGCTATTGACAAGGTTATGAGCTGCCTCAAGAAAAAACCTGCAGCTGTGGATCTTATATTTGTGTTTCCATCACCTAAACTTCTAGGTAGAACTGCTCAGGAAATCAATCTGGCTTCTCTTCCTTGTTTCTTCACATTCATGATGGCAGTCAGATTTTGCTCTAGGAGACAATAGAGACTGTGTTACAGGAGACAACATACTTTTGTAAGAACATACAATGGAAGAGTAATATTTGGAGATGTCAGGTGATGGCAAGTTAACCTACACACACAGGTGCACATTTATGCAGACAGTGTAAGGCTCGCTTTGGTTCATTTTTTGAATGCCACGTCAATTGACTAAGTCTAACAACTGGAAAGTTTTCGAGATGAAAAACACTTGTCAACATGACTCAGCCAAGGAATATATTTAAAAGCAGAGAACTCAATTACATTTGGAATGTCTGTGCCCTGCTAAAGGACAGCAATTTTAGGTGTAACAGAAATTTTAATGCTAATGATTTGGAAGTCCTAAACCGAGACTCAGCTTTTTAATGCTAAGGTAACAGCACTTAAATAAATACCAGATGAATGTTTTAAAACTAAATACTGTGCTTAAATATTACTGAAGACAGGAATGCCAAGTAAAAAAGTGAAGCTATGAAACAAAAATATGAACACCCAGCTTAGATTCAGGATTTGAAAGGATTGCATAGAATATGCAAACTTACCTGGCCAATAATATCTAAGCCTGTTTAACATATATAAAAACTGATACTGAACTTTACTAACAGAAATGTCCCTCAAATTATTATTTTATTTCACTTGCATACTTCTCTATTGAATAGAAATTTACCCTTCGTTACCGTTAAATGGTGTCTGAAAAATTCTTAAACACTCACTGTGGCTTAAATGCATTACTTAAAGGAGAGTTGTCACTGATTTGAAAGTTGGGTCAACTTTCAAAGCATCTGAAAAGCATTTTTAATGCTTGAAAAAGGCAAGTAAATTTTTTATCTTGCTAGATAAGAAGTCTTTAAAGTGCTAACATCAGAAGATATTCAGGCCAATGACAAACATCACCATACTCAATATGGCCTATCTACATATAAGCTGGTTTTGCAAAGGGATCCCAGCAATGGAAAGGTTAAAAGTAACAGAGAAATAAGTTGTAGCTTTTTAGCTTGGCAAAAGGAGAACAAGTCAGGACAAATTAGTCAGTGCAGAACTGGGAGTGGTGTGCAAGAAACCGTGAAAAAAAGGTGTGTCTGGCAAAAGCCGTCTTAGGGTAATATTAAACACTGACTTTTTTGTAAATCTAGACTAAGAAAAGGTTATAACAGCACCACAAACATCTCAACTTTGCAAATAATTTCATTAGAAACACTGTGAACCTGGGACTGTGGCCTCTGGCAACATCCTGCACCAAGTCATACTGAATAAACAGTCTTAACAAACATTCATAATTTTGTCTTAAGATGTGATGGTTGATTTGGTACTATTTAGAGCAAAAAAGGCATAGATGCATATCAGGCATGTACGAGGCCATCATTATATGCCTCTCAAGTGTTATACTGGACAGGAGAAAGTAGGAAGACAGAAGACTGAGGGTTCTTTTACAAAAGAGTGAATAAAGACTCGGGCAAAACTATATCCCTCTATTCACTAAACCCCATGTCACTACACCACCTCCAGCTCTTATAAATCCCAGCCCTATTTATTTCCATGCCTTGATATAATTTTTTTAAATCTCCTGCTGTGTCCGTACTTTTTCTGATTTCTTCAGTCTCCTATTGCAAAACAACCATGTCCATGGAGCACCTCTTCTTTGAGGAAAGGCTGACAGAGTTGGGGCTCTTCAGCCTGGATAAGAGAAGACTCTGGAGACGTTCAAGGTCAGGCTGGACATGATTCTGAGCAACCTGATCTAGTTGAAGACGACCTTTGAAGGTCCCTTCCAACCCAAACTATTCTGTGATTCCATGAGTCTGTGATTACCTTCCCACTTGTGTGCTTTCAGCTACCACCCAACCAAAGGTGCTAACCAGACAATACCCTGTTCCTAGCAGTGTTCAAGGCCAGGCTGAATGGGCCTTGGGAGCAGCCTGGTCTAGTGGAAGGTGTGCCTTGCCTGTGGCAGGGGGTTGGAAGTGGATGAGCTTCACAACCCATTCCAACACAAACCACTCTGTGATCCTATGATAAAACCAATGTGGCGTGACTTTACTTATATATCGTAAGAGCTGTGGTCATGCTGCTTGTTTGGCTAGTACTGCTGAACCTAAGCCCATAGGCTTAGTAAGTATTATCTGTGTTTAGACTCATCAGCCATCATCTACTTGTAAAGGGGCAAACAGGACACTGCTCCTCAGTGGCTTGTTGGCCAACTTAACCACTGATGCTTCCAGCTTTGGGAAACAGACTGTGTACTCTGATGGTACGTTGCACAAACTTGGTATATGATGTAGAAACTGCTTTGCATCCTTCTGCTCTTCTTTACCCTGCTTCTCTCCCACATCAGTATCACTGGTTGGGGGATACTGCTTTTTAAATTTTGCTTACACTAGCTTGGGGATCACTCTGAGTAAAGTTGATGCTTTGGCTTTTTTAAAAACTTTGAACCTGGAGCTCCAAAGTATCCATTAAAAAGCCAACAGGGAACTCATCGTATCCTGATGATATTTGTATTTGGAGATCTTCTGTTTGTGTTTCCAAATCTGGTTTTACTTTAACTGAAACAGCTGTTCAGAGTCTATCACTTTTTTGTCAACACAACTGGGTATAATCTGTTGTTGGTTTGATTTTTTTTTCTGACCAAACATCTTCAGGCAATGATGTAGCTACACAGATAAATAACTAAAAGGGAGTATTTACATACTGAGGGATTCTTTCTTAACAAATGTTTCAGTACAGCTTAAAATGATACAGCTCCTGAGCAGAAGAGTAATTCTCTATTTGTTAGCAACAGCAAACCCAGTAGGTATACTATTTGGAAAAATGTTTTAGCATTTAGTGGTGTATTTTAACCTAAAGGCTTGAAGAGTTTCTTCACAAAAATATATTTTTCTTTAGGATACTTTAGTAAAAGCAGATTTTGTTTTGGTAGTTTAACAGGGAGAAACTCCAAAGAGGCAAAAGCTATAATAGTCTGGATGGTTCCCATCACCACTAGAAACTAAATGACATGATTTATCATCACTTTACTTCAGTTTTACACTTGTGCAACAACAAATTACACTGGAACACTGAAGTGATGAATAATGTGCCATATTCCTCTCTGAGCAATAAATAACATTTGTGAAAATATTCTAAAGTATGGCTTAGGAATCTGGGGGGTGGATTGAGCAAATTGAAGAGAATTAATGTTGATAACAGTTTTGTTCCTGTGGCTGAATAATAATTCAGAACCTGATAATTTTAAATAGTATGTGGCTAACCTCTCAAGATGGGGGAAAAAAAATTGATCTTTCTCCCAAACTACTGTTAAATTCAGTGATGTACTCTCTATGAATAGATGTTCTAAAACTTCAACCAAATTTCTTTAAAAATTTTTCTATAATCACCACCTTTTTCAACAACCTCACAAATTCTTCTCTCAAGGTAAGTACATTCTCTACCTTTTCTAGAGAAACATAAGGCTAGATGGTATCATCTTTTAATTTAACAGATGGGTCTCTTACTTTGATTTCAAATTCTCTTTCTGATACCAATATAAATGGTAGAAGCAATATACAAAACATTTATTTCTATACTCATGAATAACTATCAGTTTTTCAATAAGCCCATTAGAAATTTTAGTTCTAGAATGAAACCTACCTTTATCAAATAGTACTGCTTATGTGCACATTTGTTCCTTTTCCTCAGTTTTAGTCATTATTACTGTGTTCATTCTAAACATACAGGATGAAATATTGATGTCAATGGCTATACTGCTGTGAGACTTGAATTCACCTTAGCAGTTGATGCCTTTTGAATCGAGTTCATTTTGAAGAGCCTGTTATTGTATCTCACTTCTGCTATTTAACATGCATTACAACATCTCCTTTATTGATCATTTTTTGAATACTGACCATTTTCCTTCAGTTTTATCTCAAGTCCACTTTCAATAGTTGCTATACAGTTAACAATCTGAACAAAAATACAAGCGTGTAATTAATTTTTAGATTACTATTCATAGGTACAAGTTTGCAATAGCTAGATGAAAATTTTAGGAATGGTTTGACAGCTGAATGAACTAAAGGGTTTTTTTAAGTGTTATTAAATAATCAAGGAAGTCTTCCATCAATATTCTGTATAAACAAGGATTGTATTAATCTAATTCTGTACCTCCTGGAGCTTCTAATAAGCTCTTGTTTTTATTTATGTTCAAGGAGACTGAAAGGGTAGTTAAATTATTTTGAGAGACACAATGTGAAATTTGTCCAACCCTTTTTCTCTTACTTTACGAGTTTTTAGACTGATACATAAGGATGTGTGATATACCCTCCCACAGAGGGCAGATCGCATCAAAAAGAATACTAATTAATGTCATGCTGAATCCTAATGCAAGTTGACAAAAACAGATGAGTCCTCTCAACCAACCATGAAAGTGCATTTGCTCATACTGTACGTATTAGTCATAGTGTATAAATTTATGAACATTTATCCATACAGACCAGACTTGGGAATGTTCTACGAATTATTGAAAATCCACTGTCATGGACTTCAAGTGCTTAATGTACTGCTTTGGGGAAACATACATAAGTGATAAACAGGAAAAAAATGCACAAATCACAGGCTCTCACCCCGTTCCCTCTCATCTGACTACTCAGCAATGTGCCTGCTGTCATCCCTTACCCTCTTCTGTAACACTAGACCTTTTGTTGCTCCTCCTCCAAGTCCTTTTGAAGGATCGACTTGCTTTGTGAGGCATAAGGTACAGGATTAAAACAAAACTCAGGACAAGTCTGTTTATTGGGACCCATTTCTCCTTGGTTTTCCCATGGTTTTGCACTTGATTTCAAGCATTGTAGAACGGAAAATGTTCTGGTTCTTAGTTTCAATAGCATCCTTGGCAACTATAAAACAGTAAATCTAATGAACCTGCCATAAAAGGCATACATGGAGATGGAGAGAAAACCATGGAAATTGTTACTGAATATACTTCGCATTATATATTATACATGGTAGGTTCAGCACGTCACTTAAGTCTGCTATAAAATTTCTTACTGGCGGGATGTAGGTCTTCACACTTAGCAGGAAACAGTGAAAACAGTCAATCTAGACACAGTCTTCACTATTGTAAAAACAGTGACTCCGGAACAGACAAGTTCCATGCACACAGTTCTGTGGGTTTTAAACAAGATCAATTACTTATTTTAGCATAAAGAAATTGAAAAGTATTGCTAATTCTAAATGATAGCTTTTCAGCACTGCTTTGACGGGGAGGGACACTTCGGGGGGGGCAGAGGGAGTAAGAAAGGATAATTCATTGGTAAAAAGTGCAGAAAATGGAAAATACAAATAAAAATAAGAAGGTTAATACCATCATGCAGTGAATCTGACCTTTGAACAGTGCACTGAACTGAGCAGAAGCTGACAAAACACCTCAGTGGAGAAGAATAATTTGCAAATGTTCATGAAATCATTTCTTAAATCCTGAGTTTTGGTGTATTTTTGTGTCACAAAGCATTTTATGGGGTCCATAATGAGTTCAGGAATTATTGGTCTTCACAGACAGTTGTGCTATATGGAATACTCTAATTTAATCCAGTAAAAAATGCATACTTTATGATCAGTCTAATGAACAATAAAAACAGATATTTGAGGCAGCTTTATCTCATTAATATAGCTAAGCTTTCATCTCATTCTCTTCATGCTGTCTATCTTTGACATCAGGAGTAAGCTGGCAAGCATGGTTACTTCGGCTTTCCATCAGTCGAGGTTTAATCTCCTGCCAATGTGTATGATCAAAATCTTAGACATCTACATTACCTGCTTTTTCCTATTAAAAGTAATGAGAAGATAATTCTGTCTGAAGAGCTGCTTTAGGAAATGGAGGTTTAATTGACAGCATTACCAAAAGCTCTTTACAGAAGTGTTAAGAGAGTGCATGTTTGCTACCATAAGGGAATCACAAGGTTGTATAAGAAATTCTAAATATTCCCTTCTTTGTTGTTTTTAATGCAATCTCCCTATCTTACTGCCCACCCTCCCCCTAGAATGCTGAAAATATTGTATGTTGGTATCCAGCAAAAGCCAACAAATATTCCAGTACTGCCAGTTAGCTCAACCACACACAAACTTTCCTCCTTCTTACCGTAATTTACTGCTTAGGGGCAATTCTTTTGGCTCCAACATACCCCAGCCAAGATCACAGAATTTAACAAAACTAATATATGGTGTGATAAATTAAACTGTACCAACCTACAACCGACATGAGAGGCTTAAAATAGAAAATATAGTTCAAACATCATTCCAATGTAAGAACTGTCAGAAAAAAATCCAACCATTATTTGCCAGAAAGGTAATGGAAGAAGATATAGTTTTCATTTTTTTAAATGATCCTCTTATAACAGCCGCCAGTTTCAATGAAATACACTATAAATTAATCATTTGAGGCATATATCTCACCAGAATTGTCACAGTGATAAAACTGTGCTTTAAACAATATGCCCTGAGAAAACACAGGATAGAGCCCTGTCAGTCTTCCCCAGTAATAACTTCTCCAAGAGCAGTCAATTATTAGGCTATTATTAGTGACAAGAATTGGTGATTATCTACGAACTAGAGAGCTGAGTGACTTTGCCCAGGAGAAATTGCAGTCTCAGAGGTCAGCAAATTATGTTCATTTTTCCCTGCCTCGGGCTTTCAGCGTTCATTTTTTCCCATCTTTCCCTGGGGAGTCAGGAGCAATAGTGATTGCGGGTACCAATTCCTTGCACTTCCCATGAAAATAAATCATCCCTTCCAACATGGATGGTGAAGGCCTAATTATCTGTGACTCAGTCAAAGACACTCGCTCAAAGAAAGCCAGGGTGCCACCATAAGAAAAGCAACAGCACTGCGTTTTATTTATATCTGCCTTAGTCTTCCCACTTGTATACTTGACTTTTTTGCAAATTCTTACTGCAAATATTGTTATGCATTTTAGTCAAAGGCTTTTATCCTTTTTTTCCTCTGACAACACCAATTTTTGTACAGCTGCAAGTCATACAACACAGGTATGAAACACGAAAGACATAATTAAAATTTTTTTTCAGTCTCACATTACAGTCTCCAGTGAACCCAACAGTCCACTTCTAAGATACTTCTTACTCTGTTTACATTTCAGCCTTAATGGGTTAAGTATAAAAGTTCCTAAACATTGCATTCCATACATTTATGATGGCAGGAATGAGCATACCACTCCTGTACACAGACACGACATTGACTCATTGATATATCAGTGATCATAGAGTTTTGTCACACCAGGAAAAGCTCTGCAAGTTCTCTCAATTGTATTAAATAAATACACTTTATGAATAAAAAAGTTACATGTCAGCATGAACTCTCATATATATCTCTTTTTAAAAGGGGGTAACTGTGGTATAAACTTTATACCCCCCCTGGGCCATGGAAGGTTATTGTATCATTTTCAGTGGAATCCAAATTTCACTTTGGTTAAACCTTATGAAAAAGAATTACTTGTCTGAGATGTAATGCCAATGTCTGAGAGTAACCTTCTGAGAATGCCAGATTCCAGGACAAATCTACCTTCTTCTGCTACCTGAATCACTGGTGGTGGCAAACCACATTTTAAATAAACCTTGCATGAAGGCTTTAATAATAAGAACTGCAAGCAATAAATTAAACAAATGCAGAGAGATGATCCCCAGGGTAATCCTGGCACACCACATACTTTCTGTGCTATTGAAGGGGTGGAAGGTTATCAAAAGAAAGGCAAGTCCAGCTTACTATCATATTAGAATATAATGCCAAGAGCTTTCTTTCAAAATAAATTATATATACCTACAAAGTCTGTAGGAAAAAACAAGGTGAGAGAAAAAACTGAAAGAGATGACAGCATGAAAATATGTTGGGTTGTTTGATTTTTTTTACTTCATACAGATGTTTATGAAGACTCTTAGCTATATATTGAACACTTTGAGCTCTCTGAAAAAGCAGCATTCATGCGCAGAAAAGAAGGATTTAAACTACTAGTGGCAAAGATCCTATCAAATTCAGTGAGGCTATGAGTGCATCTCAATATTTCAGCAAAATCAAACACACTGAAGCTAAGGGAAAGCATCTTTTTCTTCAATTTACATGTAGACCTGATTCTGACAGTCACTCAGTTTCACCAATCAAGAATTATCAAGCAAACAAAGTCAAATTTGCGTTAAAAAACCCCCCACCAAAATCCCAAACAACTGAAAACCATCAAATGTATAAATTTAGACATATACAAACAAAACCAAAGGGTTTTTTTTCTTGATATGCAGAATAAGTCAGTCACAGTGCTTGTTGTAAACACATTTCTTTATATAAAAGGCAAGCAAATAATACCTGCTATTTCTCAGTTAACTGAATTAAAGGCATGAATGAAGACTAAAACTCTAGATCCTTTATTAGTAAGAAATAACAGAAAAAAAAAAAAGGTTTTGCTTTTTTACTTCTTTGAATAAAAACAATTTTGATAAACCACAGCATAAAGATTGATTTTTACTTGTGGAAACAAAGTGATAGTTGCAGGCTGTATTGGAAAGGAAGCTTTGCTGATTTACTTTTATTTTAGTTATACAGACCCCAGTACTAGTTGACTTCCACACTACTCTGTGACTACAGATTGTACAAGCTACACATACTATACTGTACATACAGTATTCTGTATTCAATGACTATGCTTAATTTATAAAATTATATTAAAAAAATTGTCTTCAGTAAGTGCTATCTTATCTCAAATAGGTTCCAATACTTTTAAAGTGAAATTACTATAGAAATAACCAATTATTTATGGGATTCAGGCTGACAGGCCAGAAGCTTAAGCCTTTATATTGAATGCATATTCGACATAGCTAATAGCGTTATTCATATACCGTCCCATCAGAGATTTGGGTAACGCATCAGTAAACATAATTTCTAACTGTGGGTTGGGATTGCTCTTATTAATTTTTCTCCTCCAAGTAGGAAATGCAAATCATGGAAAGCAGAATTTGCATCTTAACTTGACTTACATATTATCTCTGCTTTGCACCTTAGGAAACTGCCAGATATTAAGTTACAGTTAAAGCTCTACCAATACCATCACAGTTTCCTAGAATTAGAGTAAATTTATTTTACTTCCTGACTCAATCATGTTTTGAACTATAAGAATCATCCTTTGTCACACTTTAAAAACATACAAATTGCAACCCACAGGTTGACGGTTATCCGCTCTAAGTAACATCTGTCTGCCTAAAGAAGCATTTCCTTTCATTGGGTAGCTCAGATTTGAAAAATAACCTGCTAGAGAGCTGGATAAACCTGAATATTGGCCGTTCACTGACCAACTACTTATTCTGAATTTCTGCTTTACATAAAGGGCATCTTGATCTCAGCAAATAACTAAACAGTTCATTCAGCAAACCCTGTTTCACAAATCCTAGTGCAGTTCTTTGCTGATCTCACATCCATACTACTTTCACTAAGCTTAACATTATCCAGGGTATGATTCCAGGTGTCATTAAAAATGAAAAATTAGCGCTTCCATAAATTGTCACAGTAATAGCAGATGTCTATATAGATAAATACAATTCAATTCCTTCTCCTGACACTGCATTCACACACAAAGCATGAGAAAGACAGTACTTCTTTTGCTCTAATTTCTATGTTAAACAGATTTTTATTTGCATTCTTCTCAGCGTTCTTGGGCACATTTAATATATCTTCATTCCAAAGGACTAGATTATTGCTACACAACTAGCCTCAACATACACAAATCTAAAGTATTCATGGAAATAGAATCCTTTCTTTTTTCACGACTACCTACTTCAGACGCTTTTAACTCTAGGCATATGCAGTACTTTCTTACCACACTCTAAAATCTTGGGAGAAATACATAAAGATTAAGAAATATTTCTTATTATGTGATAACAAAGACTGTGCTGGAAACCACTGCATTTTCAAAAAAAGATCTGAAAGCCAAAAAGAAAATAAAAACTTGGATGCTCTCCTTCAGTAAAGAGGCGTGCTTTTTTTCTGATTTAGGATCTTGTAACAATTGACTTAAGATGCAGCAATATAAAGGCAGCATTAGGCTCTTAATGTTTGGTTTGTAATTGCTCTTTCACTGCCTGGCAAACATGATAGAAGCACTAATGTTGTCAGCAAAACTTGCAAATGAAAAATAATTCTAAATAAGCTTTAATTTGTTAAAGCAAGAACTGTGGGATACACTTTTATGTGATAGCATAGTCTTTACATTACGAGCAAAGAATCAAATCTTTCTGCAGGTCTGTGCAGGAAAGCTCAGAAATAAGTACTCATTAGTGCACTTGCAAATGTGATCACAATCTGCCATTTGATCCTCCTGTCAAACAGAAAAGCATGACATGCTTTCAAGAGCTGTATATCTCCCATATTTGTGATGGAGCATTTCCAAAGGTGAAGGAATTTAGAGGTTAACTTCCTGCCCAACTCCCCGCTGCCCTAGCAGGCTGGGGTGGTTTGTTTGATTTAGTAATTTTTTTGCTAAGAAGAGACACAATACTATAAAACTTTAGCAAAATGGTAATTATTACAGTTTGGCTTTTTTAATACTACAGATAAATGGGGAAATCTAATATCTGCTCATTTAATCAAAGAACTACCACTGTCTTTAACTAAAGAAAGGATTAAAAAACGTATTCCAGTGTCAAGCAATATCACATTTGATTTCTGAAGTCATCAGGGATCATAAAGAAACATGGATCTTTCACTGTGAGATAGATCTTCCCAGCACTGGAAGGCATGTCACATGCCAAGCAATGTTGTGACCTGCAGTACAAAGCTGTTTACAATACAATTTGTAGATACTTAACAGCAAATGAAAAACAGGGATAGAGGCTGATAAAATGGATGTTCCATTTGGGGAGCCTTAGAATATGACTAAGTATGTTCTAGCCAAGAAGAACCACTCCTTAGATTCAGCTCTGCCTGAAAGCATATTAGAAATACATTGCACAGTACGAAAAATGCAGTGTTGCTCTGTTTTTTCTAAAATTTGCCTTACTTAAAGGAATTAAACCAAAACCATCAATATTCTCTTAATCCTTCCCCTACATATAGGACTCAGACACTGTCCTGGGTTCAGCAGCAGCAGTCATTTTTCTCCTTGGTAGCTGGGGCAGCACTGATAACGCCAGTGTTTTCAGTTACTGCTTGGTAATGTTTTGGTCTGACCAAGGACTTTCTGAGCCTCATGCTCTGCTGGGGAGG
>JARCZZ010048067.1:26372-51947 GCA_030323915.1 Brotogeris chrysoptera | reverse complement strand
CCATGATTTTTCAAATATGATGGACAGTGGCTTAGCAACTTCATTTGCAGCTCCTTCAGGACCCGTGGATGGATTTCATCAGGTCCCATGGACTTGTGTACATTCAGGTTCCTAAGATGGTCTTGAACCAGATCCTCTCCTACAGTGTCTATCACATATCACAAAATCAGAGACTTTTGCATTAAGAATTGGATCAGAAAATATTTTCTATCTCACTAAATAGAATTAACTTTTCTGTTTGGAGCGCTACAAAAGATCAAACAATTTAACTTTTCTTTTTATGCCACAATAGCTACATGATTTTTGAAGTCAGCTTACCTCACAGCCTGTCTGTCCATAGCTACTGCAAAACTGCTATCCACCGTGTGACTGCATACATCAATATTAATTCTCCATAAGGAAGAGAATAATGAAGCAAACCCAGAGCCTAAAGAGCAGAATAAAAGTAGTTTCTCTAAAACAATGTGTTTACCTTTCCTTTAGGAACAAACTTCTTTGAAAATGTGCTTCCCTTTCTAACATTTCTGGGTCAAAAGCGTGAAGAACATGGCAGAATGCCAGGAATGTCAGAGCCCTGAAAATAACATGCCAATGATATCAAAGAAGGATGAATAATAATGCAAGAAAAGAGAAAGGTCATACACCTTGTCATAAGAATAAGAGGAGAAATTTAATACTTTATATCAAGAGGAGCTGGGGTACCCAATCAAAACCAAACTGAAAAGAAAGAGAAGACAGTTATTACAGTTCAGTGGTGCTTCTAAAATTTAGCAGCAAACTTGAAAGAATTATGGGAGATTTTACCTGTCACAGAGAATTCAGACATATTCATACACAGAGGAAACCCATCATTGACAATTTTGGAATGAACAAACTTACTGGAAAAAAAATAAAACGCTAGGAAAAAAAAGGAAAAAGAAAAAATCTCCTAAAAATTCCCTCGAAGTTAAGACAAAACCTCAAGCTCATGTATCAGTTATAAGAGAAAGGATATTACCGACCTCACCGTACTGAACTCGCAATTCAGAGAAAGTAAGTTCCTTAACCGTACTGAGGGGAAAAATGAGAATATTAAAGGCCCAAATGACTTTTGACCAAACTAAAAAGGGACAAGTTGGGCAATAAATACATATATTCAGATTGCCTTAACTTTAAAAGCAAGAAAAGTCTTTGGAGTGAAATGCTTTTTCTTTCTTCAGTGGCACCCCAGCAAGATATATCACTATGGAAGCTCTTTCTGCATATAGCAATATTTACTGAAGCAGCTAATTTACCTTGGAAACGGGAAATGCAAATAGTATCCACATTCCTCTATTTTTCTATAATGAAAACTACAAAATATGCAAAATGAATAAAAAAAAACCAACAACAGCTCATTAACATTTCATTTTTCTTTTATTTTCTGGTGAAATGCTCTTGAGTGTAAGCAAAACGTCAGTTGAAAATAGTGTCTCAAGTACGCGCACACACCAGTCCATCTGAAGGAGAACTAAGAAGTCTATTTACACACCAGCAATTTCTAAACTTGGCAGAGACTTAGAAAATCAGGTATATTTTCAGACTATATTCACCAGAAGAGCAGCCGGAGGGATGATTTTCTGGGAACGTACCACATAAAGCCATGATCTGAAAAGTTTGCATTTGTAAAACCATTTTATACACTAAATTTCATAAACATCTTGGAAATCTTCCTTAAAATGCTCAACTTCAAAAGCCTCAGGTCAAAATAATATTTTAGATCAGAAATAAAATCAAAAAAGCCACTTCAAAATTCAAAGACAGATTTGTAGAAATTAATAGGAATGCGGAAGAAAAACTATTTGCCTACTGACAACATCAAGTATTCATTCATGAAATAGCGGGAATGGCTTTCAAAACTAATTCACTTGTTTCTACAAAAGATAATGAAGAATTTAATGGAAAATGCCCTTTTCAGTTCTAATCATTTTTAATTTTATAATACTAAAGATACCAGAGAAAGCACTGTTATTCTGGTAATATTTTAATATTAGCTGTAACGCACAGAATGACTGAAATTAATTGACTAGGAATGCTACAGCAAAAGAAACAGCTGAAAATGCTCTCAGCCCCTTCTGCCAAAATGCTACTCCAGCTATTTAACAAATAAAGAATAACAGCTAATTATGATGAAGACAGCTAAATGTAATATTTCTCAAGCTGCACTGTCTTGAGCATCAGCTAAATAACAAGCAAGAAATCCAGTATTTTTTCTGCCCTCTTTCTTCTCCCTCCATTGCACAAAAGGGCCCAAGTTCACCACAGTTTTCGATCGCAACTGAGCTCTTTAGCCCAATCCCTTCGGTGTTTTCTGAAATCTGTGCAATTTTTGAAAGGCAGGCGATGGGCAGAGGATTTAAATCCTGCACACCATACGCGCTGCCAGGACAAGAAAGCCATTTTGCTCCAAGGTGATGGCTACCCAGGGCTGAAACGTTTTGACCTCCCCTGGTGCATGCGGAGTAATGGGACACTCGAAAACACTCCCAAGTGTTTGTATATATAGTCCAAGCAAGAAAACCCCGGTTCAGAAGTTATTATTCCCCCATTTTCCATGTTGTCTGGGGCATGCCCAGACGCAGAGCGGCTTTGTTCTCAGCCACTTCTCCAGGCACAAGGTGACACAGGCAGGAGGCTGCTGACAGAAACAAAGACCTCCACTCCCTCTGCCTGGCTTCCCCAGGGCACTGTGACAGCTCAGCAGAACACCTACGGTGTGCCAGGTTGGATCCCGGAACCCCATGATGTCAGTGGCTGTGCCCACAGACCCTGGGCTCAGGCAGAATGCGTGCCTGGCTGACAGCACATGGCACGTGCCCAGCCTGTCCTCAGGGCCCATCAAAGGAAGGTTGCTACTACCTCCAGCCGTCATCCCGAGATGGCGTGGGCAACTCGATGAATCAGAAGGTTCCCAGAACTACATTACAGCCATCCATGCCTGGAGCTGTGCTGCTCTGAAAACAGCAGTGGCAAAGCATGCGGGTGCTTTACAATGCTGCATCCATCTTCCGGGGACAGCACTTGAAGCATCGCTATCTGCCTGTCTCTGTCCGCAAAGGCACAGCAAAGTGACAACATTTAGGCGACGTGTTGCCAGGTTTTCTCCCTTTACCAGTCAGCAACCGACAGACCCCATCCTCCTGTGATCTCTCTTTCAGACACCCATGCACAGATGTGCTGCCAGGAACAGCCCAGGACCCTGCAACATCTTCCTCTCCTCAAGGTTGGGAGCCCTCATCTGTGGCTGCTCCATTGCCAGCGGACCCCTATTGCACCACACCAGCCACGAAGCAGTGCTTCTGTGTCCTCGTATAAACTTGGAAGAATCTGTCCTTGGAACACCTCTGGAGGGCCATTTCAGGCTGCAGTGTAATGATTCTCCGTTTCACACCGTTGCCTAATTGATCTCAGCCTGCTTAATATGGGTCTGTTTGACTCAAGATAATGCTGTTGATCATCAAGATGTTATGTGGAATAAGCATCCTGGCAAACTCTACTCTGTTAATGCAGTTACGCCTGTCATTTAAAGCCATGATCAAAGAAAGAAGTACTTTGGGCAAGACGTATTTTCCAGAGCACCACAGCATTAATGGTGCTATTATACCTTGCTTACTCACACAAGCCCTTGAGCGCAGGCACTGGAACGCCTGGACACTGAGTCCCCTCTTGGAGGAAGCTGAACCAGGCAGCATCAGCTACTGAGAGCTTGCTTCAGCCTGGATGGTGTGGACAAAAGGCACATTCAACCCTGCCAACCCTGTCTGCCTCAAAAACCCTGACTCTCGAAGCCACTAAGGCAGCCCTCAAACAGGGAGCAGAGTCTTCATGATGAAAAAACGTATTTGAGCATATGAAACAGTGCCACCTGGTGAACTTCCCCAAAACAGCCTTAAATACATCTCCATTTTAATCTTTCCTGTTCCTCCTCCTTTTCAGCTATTCTCTCCAAGAATTTGAAGTGCCCTTGCTGGGAAAAGAAAGGAATATATTTCAGGTGGCACTTTTACTCCTATTGCTACAGTCTACTCCAGTCTTCTTATAAGGCAGACTACGCATAAAGGGGGACAGAGAATAAAAAAGTGGAAGATGAAAAGAAATGTGCCTCTCTCACTTATAGCTCTTTTCTTAGAAAGTCACAGTTGCAGCTGACAGCAGAGACTCTATTAGCTATTCTAGGAACTTTAGCTCCTAGTCCTGGTAAAACATTTGGCTCTACTTCACCCCATTTCAGCCTTTGAAGTAAAATTCTACATTACTAACATCAAGATATCAATTGACTTTATTTTTCTACCCACAGTTGTTAAACCAAATTCTTGTAAAGAGCAAGTGTCTGTGTCTTGGAAGGAAAGCATATAAGCAAGTATATCAGGATGGAACCAGGTTACCTAAAGAGGAAATGAGTATTTTGCATAGATATAAGAAGACTCTTTTTTTTCTCCCTTCCTTCCTTTCTTTTCCTAGGGCATAAAGGGTATAAGAATAAAGAGACAAAGGGGGTACTATAAACTCCTTGAGGATCTGATAGAAAAGGTTGAGCATAAATAATGAGTTATTCCGTAAGTTATTTTGCTCTTTATTCTACTGCAATTATCACCTTTGAAATCAAAGACTTAAATGTTTTAATTAACCTTGATTTCATCCGTTAGTGTCTTCAGTATTTATCCTGCATTTAACTTAATCTGAAAAAGTGAATACTTTTCAGGAAGGAAAATCCTAATGAAGTAATGCCCACATCAAATTCTGAGGGTTTTTATGTCCCAAGATAACTTTGAAGTTTTCAGCGTTGGGCTTTCTTTTCAGCTGAGTGACTTCTCCTTCCCCACAAAACCAAATACTTAAGTCCCATGACCCTTTCCTCCTCCCCACTCCAGCCTCTGTCCAGGAGAGACAATACAGTGTCCACCAGTGTTCCTCTATTAAGAAGTATGCAGAGGACAGCCTACAATTTCAAATAAATCCAGATTGTTATAATCAGAACTGCACAGTTCTCTTTTCCCTACTTGCTTTTAAAGAGAGTGACTGAAATCATGCTAATTCCAAGCAGTGAAAGAGATTGTTATGCTAGATGACTTAAGTAATGTGCATGCTTATGCAGAAACAAAGGCATAATGCTTTGTTGGAGTTATTGATCTGAGGAGTTTGGCTCTTGTTATTGCGTCCTTATTCACAGCAAACGTTAAATGAATTACAAGAAATTTTTGAAGATATTTATTTTCAGGCCTCTTCTGGGTAAAGAATTTGGAAAGAGAATAAAAAAAAATCCCCTGTTTTAGTTTAAAAGAAAGAAAACCATTTCTCAGAGTATCTTTCTAAACCTAAACAATGTAGACCTGATGTATAATTAAAAACATCTTCTTTTGGAAAACACGACTTTACTACAGCTCTGTGGGAAATGATTCCATTGAGGGGCTACTTCCAGGAGCAGTGCTACAGGTGACCTCTGGCAATGGAATAGAAAAGCACAAAAGCAAACTTGTCTCTTATATTTTGAGGCGTAAAATAGATAAAGAACGCTAAGATCATTAAAATGGGAAAAACTTTCTGTATGTGCCCTCTGCCCCAACCTTGTCTAGAGCTCATTCCCACCTGTGACACTCGAAAAACAGTCACAAAAAAGTGTTTATGAAAATCTTGAACCAGTTTAAATGTAAGGAATTATTTTTCATCGTATTCTTGCCCGTTGTTGCCTTAATCTTTCTTCTAATACAAAATTTATCAGATTTGGGATGTTGTTGATCTCTGCAGAATATTATCTGTATCATTTTTATTTCTCTAGTAAGCTCCTGCCTTTATTCTGGGTGTTTATTTTCATATCTACAGTGAGCTTTACAAGGCATGTATCTTTTTCCTGTTCCTGCTGACTGTAAAGAATATATATTTTTTTTAATATGGTAGCTTTATAAATATCCAAAGTCCTGTAACAATGTAATTTTCCAGAACAATAGAAACAGTAATAATCTGTCATATCTTTCTTACAATAACATAGCTACCCAATGAGTGACTTCTTTGAGAAGGAAGGGAAAGGAAGGAGAGATTAAGCATCTTAGACACTGTTTATATGATACAACTCTCAAAAGGTATAGGTTTCTGTTTAAAAGCTCTATCTTTATTAAAAAGAAACACGGAGTACATATCCGTAGCATTAAGGTGACTGCATTTTGAAATACACAATAACATTACGATACTTTGTGCTGACATTTTTGGGGTTACGAAGAGGTCACAAAAAAGAAAAAAGTATATTGTAAAAAGTCACCGCTCCTGGCTTGTGACTCAGCAGTGTGTGAATCTGTGGAATTGGATTACTGTTTGCATTCTTTTACTCCCTACTGGAGAAGTAATATTGCAGACTTGAAACTCCACTGATGTATCCATGTTAATGGATGCTTCTACTATGAGCTTATGACAAAGATGTAAGGAAAATATTAAGCAGATGTCATTGAAACTTACTTACTGCAAAATTCCTCCTTACAGTTATATATCTTAATTAAAGGTGCATTTCCATGCATTGTATTGTAATCAAATCAATGTATAGGGTTCAGAAGTCTCTCTCTGATCTGAGAAACATAACAGGTTGACAATGAACAAAAGAGAAGTAAGGATAACTTCAATATTCACTTGATATAGCTCTTCATATTGAAGATGACTCAGTGTTCACTCCACCAGTTTACTTGTACCTGCCTTTTAAAAAAATTAAAGTCTAGCTAAATTACCAACACGTTTAGAACCAAAAACTTGGCAACAAATTCCCTGGTTATCCTATAGAGACTGCCCATTAAAGTTTGGAATTTTATTATAGCTCTTATCTCCACAGTTTTTTAACACCATTGTACAACGATATTTATCCTTGTAGCTTCACAGTGAGGTAGGAAGCAATATTGCGGTTTATGGTCACTAAGTGTCACACTAAGTGTCAGGAATATTAAAAAGCTAATCCATAAAAGGTATCTTTCTTTCTATTGACAATTGATATTACCATGCTGTATCCCTATGAACAGAACTTATCACCAACACAAGGTACTATCCGACCAGAGGAATGCGCAATGAATGCATAAATGACCCTCAGATTCCCTCCTAATCATTGTACCCATAAACTTGAGTCAGAACAGTTGTGTTTTGGTTTGGTTTTCTCTTTCTCAACAGTTGTCAAATATGGCAATACAATTTGACACACCAAAAAATTGTCTCTGAGGAAATAATTTTATGTTTTGGGAGGATTTGCCTACTTTCCTAACAGCTTATATGCCACTACACACTTCTTTTCACAGTTCATTGCCAGACAGCATGGCAGCATGCCATGAAATTAGGACATACCAATCTCCTGTTCACCACAAGGTTTGGCAATGCTGCCATAGACACAGAGCTTCTAAGCTCCCTAGCAACTAGGAAAATCATCTTATAGCTGTCACAAAGTCATTGTTTTCAAGTTCTCTGGATCCTAACACTTTTAATTTGGATATTTAGTGGGAAGTGAACACTACTGAAATTAATTCTCTCAGCAATTAAATTCAATGCAAATGTTCTGGTCTGGGCTATTGGAATTTTTGTTTCACTAAAAGTATAAACTATATTGTATAAGTGAAATTAATTCCTCCTTTAAAGGGAATTAATGATGCTACCCAGTCATTGGAAGATCCAAGAAAAGTCAGACATTCTGGTAGGTTGGTATTTTCAGTTCTGAATTAGAAGATGAAAAGCCTCTTTTATATAAAACATTTATCTAATAGTAGTACATAAAATATACCACTCAAAACCTCTTTCTATTTAGGATGTAGGTCTTGCGCATCTTGAGACGAAGAGCAGTAGAATGCATGCACAGGAGCCAAGAAAAAGGCTTAAAGGAATGCTAATAGCATCAAGCAATACAGCAGAAGCACAAGGACAGGTTGCAAACCACAATACTTACCTTACCTCTGTTTGAAAGAGTTATTTTTTCCTAGTTTTTATTACTCTAATTTAGTTAGTTAGACTTAGCCTTATGAGTGGCAGTATTTTGTCATGTCGAATTTGAGGAAATAACTTTTTCATAACTGTGCAAGTCTTCATCAGTACAGCATTAACTGCAAATATGTTGCAAATATCCAAATGAAACAAGAAAAGCATTCTAATCATGTTATTGTTGTCATTTGTTAATTGTGTTCTCCAATCTGAGTGTATGTTAATGAATTAATAGTTATCTGAATACTTCACCTATCAACAAGGAATGTTCTTTACTAAAGGACAAATAATCAAAATAGAGAGATGAGATCATCTATTCGATGATCATCTTACTAGGTGTGCCTTCTGAGATCCAACAACTCATTCTGATTTCTAGATGTTGCTTGTTGGAGCAACAGACAGTCATTGCATCTTGATGGGCTGAGATGAAAACACTACATCCTGTATATTAAGATACAGGGAGGTGTGAGCATGACTTTTTTAACCTGTCTTTGGTAGGCATCCAGAAGTGTCAGCAGTGATTTCATCAAGTATCCAGCACTTCACAAAAATAAAACCAAAATAACAAACCCTCAAAGAGTATTCACATGAACCATCTGGTAAAACAGTGATAAACCATCTACTGAGTGATGTGTATTAAAAAAAAAAAAGATTAAAAGAAAAAAAAAAAAAAGAAATCCCAAACTGTATGAAAAGCCATCTGTATTTCTTCAAGCTTTCTCTGTCTGGCATGCTGTTTACTGTTTACTATTTCCCAGGCCCAACCATACTGGGATTAGAAGTACAAATGCCAAAATACTATAGCTGAAACCTACTGGAAAGCAGAACATACAGAAATGTCATAATAAAATTCTCATTGTTCTCATGAGATGCTCAGGCATGTTCTGCAGAAAAGGAATAAGAACAACTGGGATATGTTCATATTTAAAGATAATAAAAAATGATGAAGTCACTACCAAGCATACATTAAGTCATCCCTCACTCATTTTTATACCACCATTGTTCTGCTGTGAAGCCTATTTCAGCCAAGATTCAGGATAACTTTCTCTTATGCAATAGCAGCATCATTTCCTCAAATAACTCAAGAAGCATACATGCAAGATGTGTCAATCCATCTGCTCCGAGGGTAAAAAACACAAATTCTATTTTTGCCTAGGAACCCAAGTACTTAAAAAGTAAATTATCTAGCAGACATATTGTTACTAATCAATGAATGGGGGTTAAATTTTACTGCATTCTTTTAAGTATTAGGTTTCACTACTACTATCACATGGGCTTCTCAATTAACAACTTCTGTCTCTAGTAGCAGAGATCAAAAACTGCCTGAGATGGGTTTCATAAAAAATAAATAAATAAAAATGGAAACAAGTGGAATAAAATAAACCAAAGCCAAACCCAAACACCACTCCCCCTCCCAAAAAAGAACAAACACTAAAAACCAAACTACAAACCACCCTGAGCAGCCAACATCTCCTCAAATGGCTGGATTGCCTATTTATATCCAGCAATCACAAAGGTGTGCACTGCTATAAGAGCATCCCAGGAAAGACGCTGCTCTGCAGAGACTTACCCTAGGCAAGGAATGATCGGAAGCATCCTAAAAACATGTCAGAACTCATTAAGCAGGAGGCTCATAAATACCAACAGATTATTCTAGCCATAAAGTTACAATACTAAAAGCAAATTATTTCTACGGGCTTTGAAATCAGGTATTAATAGTGTGTATCCAGATCCTCAGGAGGTGTAAACCAGTGTAGCTCCAATGGCTTCCAACACAGAAAGACACTGATCTGCTTGAAAGAATCTCCCTTTGGGGAGCTGTTTCCAAGTTGTGAGATTTGCATCCAATTCTTTGTTTTTATTCTTTCACGTTCCTCTGTACATTCATCAAATTTTACACAGAACCAAATTAAACCCTTTGAGAATGAGTTCCATGCAGAAACAATTTAAAAGCCCAGAAATGTCAATTAAAATAATGTAAAACATTCATAAATTGAAAACAAAACCACCATTATTGGCCAATAAATTAGACAATGTAGAATTAAACCACCAAGGGCTTAAGTTGAAAAACCCAAAGCAAACAAGTAGTTCAATGAAACTGTAGAACTGGAACTAATGAAGCCTGTCCTCTGATTTGCGTCCTGTGGTAGGATGTTTTTTGAGTCAAGACAGTGTTGAGCACAAACTGAAGCTCTTTCTGCAGTACACTTAAGATCTATCTTCTGTAAGAATTTGCTGAAATATCTAATAACAGGAACCTGTCGGCTTTTCTTTCACCTGAGGCACTTTTATCAGGTGCATCCCAACTATCCGTTTTCATTAATTCATTAGCTGTCCCTGGAAAGTCTTTACTTCTGTCAGTCAAGAGGGCTCATCAAATGTGTAAAAACGGGATAGTTCTTTGGATTTTTTCTTTTCCCCCTCAGGAAATCAACCCTCCGATCTCAAATTTCCGTGGAATTAAGTGAAAATACTAAGAACTAGTATCTTCTATATACTCTTTGAGAAGCTATGCCTTTTATACTTTTATCTTCTCATACCTGTTAATCAAAAAGGATATTATTCACATCCGGATATTTTCTGAATTTTGAATTTCAGTGTGTGCCATTTAATAAACAAAGCAAAACTCTGCATTTATACTGTATCAGGTTGTAACAATCCAGATTACAGATTATTTACTGATTCCTGTAAGAATCGTAGAACGATAGAATGGTTAGGGTTGGAAGGGACCTTCGAAGGTCATCTAGTCCATCCCTTTTGTAACGAGTAAGGGTATCTTCAACTAGATCAGGTTGATCAGAACCACATCCAGCCTGGCCTTCAATGTCTCCAGGGATGGCACATCTACCACCTCTCTCGGCAAATCCACCACCTCTCTTGGCAACCTGTTCAGGTGGTTTACCATCCTTATTGTAAAAAAGTTTTCCTCACGTCCAGCCTGTATCACCCCTCTTTTAGTTTAAACCCATCACCCCTTGTCCTGTCACAACAGGCCCTGCTAAAAAGTCTCTCCCCATCTTTCTGAAAGGTGCCTTTTAAGAACTGAAAGGCTGCAGTAAGATCTGAGAGTTTTCTCTTCAGAATCTTGCAGTACATATTGAGCTCAAGTCTACCTTTGGAATGTTACTACTCACAGGCAAAGCTCCCTCTTAGTTCACTAGAGCTTGAAGTCTGATCACATAACTGCCCTATAAGAATTTTTTTAATTGAATATAATCTTGTCAGCACACTCCAGTTAAAACCCAGGCTTTATACTTCATCAAAAAGCATGAAAATAGCATTGAACTATCATGCACTCGTATCACTTTGGCTGTTGATTTCCAAAATGTTCATGCATTTATTGTACATGACAGCTGGATCAACTTGTTAGGATATGTATGTCATTAATTATTCATTTCTAATTAATTATACTGAAGATTTTGCTTCTTGTACTGCTGCTCATTATATAAACTAACCATCTTACAGTTACTTGACTGATGCAAAATCCCAAATGAACATGCTTAATACATGCCACTAATAAGATGGGTACACCTCAGCTGAAAGGAAGAGCACTTTGATAGGTGCAGTGTGTTGGCTGGTAATAAGTCTCTGATGAATCTGCTCTATTGTTCACTTTCTGAAAGTGCCTATGTGAGCTTTAAATGCTTAAATTGTTCTTGTGATCTTCACTGACAAAAATACAACCATTTCAAAAATAATTTACTGCTTTTTTAGTAATCCTTGTAGCTCAAGTGTTACACCAGCTTGGTAGTTGCCCTGAGCATGTATCTATTCATATAGACTAGAAATTATCTAAAGCTATTACTAATCTAGGAATTATAGAAAATGCTACAATAGTTATTAGCAAATATTCATTATTCTGTGGTCACTTGAGTATATTCAAAAGCATTTCTATCATTAAATAAAATAATATACTCTCAAGTTAATATGACTTTTTCCAAAGGAGAAAATGGGGATAGAGAGCAAGTAGACATATTCCATAATTAAAACTACTAAATTCCTCTGTATATCAGCTGAAGGCTTTAAGCACACTGCAAGCAAATTAGAAGAGGATTATCTCAATGCAGAACAGTGAAGACTTACCAGTATAGGAGCACACCAGTCCTTCAGAAAAGAGCACATGAGAAATGGCAAAAAAGTTCTGCTGCCTAATATGCACAATAAGAATACGAGTGAATTGACAAAGAAGTGTTTCTCACTGCTCTTTCATATGCTGATTAAGCAGAAAAGATATTTAATGCAATTCTTCACAAGGAAAAGTAGAAGAGAACACGTTGCGTTAGATGGTTTTCGCGGTTTTGTGGGCTATCCTTACAAGGCTCTTCTGGAGTCCTAGGGGGGTGTCCTGCCTAGCAGACATCCCTTACTCCAATGCTGTGAAGTGCCAAGATGCAAGTGAGTTGGATCTTCAGAAAATTCAGATCCAAGACTCACAGTTGTTAGGGGTTTTCTCCTTATCCTTCCACATCATTCCTCAATAATTCACTATGAATAGAAACCCAAGAACATAAACGCAAATCAAAGTAGCACAATGTCAGTAGCAATAAAGTAAGTCTCTTTACCCTCCCCCTTCACCCCCCTCCAAAAAAGCAAAAAAAAAAAAACCAACCCTCTTTAATTTCCAAAACTTGAAAATATTTTTTATGCTTTCTGGTGGGTTCATAAGTGCTTTATCCTCCCATTAAATTGTTGATTTTCTTAGTGTGGTTTTGATAACACATCTTTGGATATTGTGTCTTTTTCTCTGTGCATCTATCCTGAAACTTACCTTGCAATCAAGGCTCCCAATTAAAAGATGATTGTAGAGCTTTGTACTTCTATCATATGACACTTTACGTCTGTGAAAAACAAGTTCCTGTTCTCCCTGAAAGATACAGATTCTTGTTAGAAGCTTGCTATTCTTTCTAGAGATCAAAATCTCCTATTTTATTAAGCTCAGTGGATGTTTTCATAGTCCAAAGATCTTGTTGTGTAGACCTTATCAAAACTGGTCATCAATAAGGGGTTGAAAAAAATACTGCAATACTTGCAGCAATTTAGGTTGGCATCCCACCCAACTCCTACCACAGACGTCCCCCTTGAGAACCCCAAAACACCCCTTGTCTGGAACCCCTGCCAAATACCGTCACAATATTCCCCCCTGCAAAGACTCTTTCCTCCAAATATCTCACTGAATGCTTTTCTATAGAAAAAAAAAAGTCCATTAAAAAAAATTAACACTTCACCTGTACTTTTTATAATTAAGACAATGGCTGTGTTGGTTTTTTTAGCTGAGTAAAGTATGATATTTGCATGTGTGTTTATAAACAAAGTTTTTCATTTTGTCCATTAGAAAGGCAATAACTAGCAATAACTAATTTTTACTTCATTATAAAAAGATCTTTCAGCTTACAGTCTTTAGTGGCTGTCAGGGAGAACTGTATCTCAAGTCTGAATCAGTATAGGAACTGTTAACATGGTTAGTTTACATAATGAGAAGCTATAGAGGATGCAAAAATCAGCAGCATAATTACTTACAAATGAATAATTAATAGCTTGCATGCCAGTTAAGAGGTTCATCAGAGTGACACAAATTCATGAACATTTATGAGCAATTAATAACCAGAAAGTCATTGATAGATGGGACACAAAGCGTACACAGAATCTTCAAATAGAAAGAAATCACATTTCCAAGCCATGAGGTTGACAATGGTGTGCGTCAGAGAGGTGGAAGGCTAAGCTTTAGGGATGAAGTGCCTACTGTGGGGGAATGGAGGGTCCTGGTACTCGCACATTAATAGTTCATGTGTAAGGATCCAGCAGTGACATAAAGAGCAAAATTAGTTTCAATGATTGACATGCTTTAGAGGATGAAGTAGAAGCAGAGGAGAGGGAAGAAGCGGGTAGAGGGAGAGCAGCAAAAAATGGCCTTCTTCAGAATCCACAGATGTTCAAAACTAACAAGTTCTGAACCACGGCACTGTAAATGTCCCCTCTAATAGGTATAAGCAATAAAAGATGTAATGAGTTTTTCATTTCTACCCAAAGGTGACTAATCACAGCAAGAACAAAGCAGAACCCCTGCAGTGCTGTGTAAGGTTTGCAGCAAATGCTTTGGTTTCCTACATGTTCCTGATGTCCCACTGGGAGCACCTGAAGAATGACATCCTGCTGACTGCAAGAAAAATCTGTAAAATTATTAGATACTTAAGGACAATGCATAGTATGAGGGAATGTCAGCAGTTTAGCATTACCAATAATGTATTTAGCATTACCAATAAAGACCCTACATGCAAACTTCTACTTTAAGGTATTTTTAATAATATTCATACTAAATTGCATCTAACATTATTAGACTTAGTAATGAGGTGAGACTTTATTGGGTTTTAAGTGCAACCTCCTAGGGAATAAAAATCCCATTTTTTTAAATCATTTTTAATAACAAAAACCACCAAACTGCCACAAGATAGGAAAGTTGTTTTAGCAAAGTTTTAATAACTTATCATTTCTCAGGGTTTGTAAAGCACAGAAGCATAGCACACAAACTACCCCAGTGTATGTGTCTGTGTGTAATATCTGTAAAGAGATGGTTAAGGGTCAACTACTTCTGAAAAAGAGAAGGCTAAGGCACAGCCTATCTTCTATTTCACTGAGACAAAAGTTAAACACAAGTGGTAAAGGAAGCAAGGATAGACATGGCACATTCCCAAATTATAGGGATAAAGAAAATGAGCCTTTGTTTAACCTCTTATGTCCACAGTTGGATGCCAACTAGTTTGATTTTCATCTGACACATTAAATAATAATAGCTACCAATTAAAACCAGGCATTTGTCCTTCACTAAAGTAAAACATCTCTTTTAAATCATTCCCTCTTCTTTTGAAGCTATTCTCCTCATGAACACTTTCTCATTTTCCGTTCTTCAAATCCCACCAAGGAGTTTCCAGTGAAATGCCTCAGACGGTATTTTATGACTTTGGGAGCACTAGATAGAGAGGAAAAGCTTTTCTGGTGAAAAGGTGAGGGAAAGATTCGAGGCAAATCAAGTAGCTCTCACAGGCTGTGACCTTCTCATAGGAAACACACTTAAAATAACAGACACAGGTTCTTACCTGGCCTAAAGAAGATGTGCAAGGATAAAGAAAATCTGCCTCGATATATATATAGAGTCAGAATACCAGAGAAATTGCCTAACCTTTTTTTCTCTGATCACAGAAACAACTATTTTTTTTGTTCAGCGGATACTGGGTTATTGTCTTTAAATTATTCCTGTATTTGCTCTTGTCGTTACTGTAATATGCACTGAGTAACTTTTAATTAAATAAACTGTTCTTAAACATTATAATCAAAAACAAACAGCCTTTAAAATATTGCTCATTTAAAAAAAAAATCAAAGAACTAGATGTGTACAAGCATTTCTTTCAAGCTATTTCATCCCCTAAACAGAGGGTTACTCCTCCTCTTTTGTATACTTTCCTCTGATCCGAAGTTTGGTGTTTTGTGCATTAAAAGTGCACCAAGAATCATAAACAGCATGTCTCAATCACTCCCCTGCTTTCACGTAATTTATTCTAAAGGTAATAATTAAGCTCAGCAATATGTTCCTCTTTTTGGAGTTACATATATTTTAGAGTATGATGAGCCTAGAATTAAAAAGAATGACAGCCTTAGACTCTACTTCCCAAAATGAAGTCCCCTAAACCTTACATTGAAAAAAAAAAATCATGATTAGAGTCCAAGGCAAAGTACAGAAAGTTCAGAAAGCTTTTTGACTTTTATGTTAGGCATAGTTTTAACTCAGCGATGTATGTGAGCAAAACACTGTGATATTTCTTCATTTCGAGAATGATATGAAAAATAGTCTTGTTATATTTTTTAACTGTTTTATTAATGTTTTCTGATTATAAGCTATCCAATTGTTATTGAACTTTAAGAAGAGCTCATTCAAAATAGGCTAACAGAATGAAAGGTCATAACTGAGAAGTGCATGTTGCAGTACATACCAATTCATCAAATTCTTGTTTGTGACTTGTTCATAAAAGAAATTGTTTAAAACTCATTCCTGCTTACTTAAATACACAGTGTTTTAATTTTCAGCAGGGTGATCATTTCCATAGGGTATATTATCGTGAGACAATTTTTTAAACTAGGAAAACCACTGA
The DNA here is from genome assembly GCA_030323915.1 of Brotogeris chrysoptera. NCBI lineage: Eukaryota > Metazoa > Chordata > Aves > Psittaciformes > Psittacidae > Brotogeris > Brotogeris chrysoptera. The sequence continues at coordinate 35,853 of JARCZZ010048067.1, read as the reverse complement.
AGCAACAACTACCATTAAGTTCCAGTACTATTTACCAGTCTAACATGTCAGTTTACCCAAGCTGAACTGAACCAAAGTCTAGCCAAGAAAGATGTATCTACTGAGAACTGACTCTAATGTAAATATTGCCAGTGTGAGGTATATTGGTAATTCTTCTTAACAGTTCTCTAAATCAGTTTCATAAAAACATCATGTTTGTCAAATAAGTCAAAAAGGTTCTATTATTTACACTCGTATAATTCCACAGACTGAGTAGAATTCTTCTTGATATACACCAGTGCAACAGGACAATCAAATCAAACTGCTAATGTAGGAAACTGGAATAAATGTTGATATCTGCGGAAACGTTTCTCTTAAATAACTGTAATATTTTATGATTCTGCTTTTCAGGATATTAAAAATAATAATGCAACTATTCTTTAGAGAAAGGTAAATACCTTTTTAATTGTCTTTGATAAATGGGAAAGAAGTTAAAATGGTTCAATGATTTGCCACAGAACAGAGTGCTAGTCAGCAACAGAGTAGACGCTTTTGTGATTTTAATACTACTTTTCATATGACTTCTTTATTAACCTAAAATATCTCATAATTTCTGCCCAGCTTTCAAAAGGTGGATGAGCACAGCAGTTTACCCAATATGTACCAAGACAAAGGGTACCTGTCCTGGGTAGGCTACATCTCCTCCAGAATCGCACCCAGTTTTTCTTCAAAGATAATGTAAGTTGCACTGATTATCCCGTAGCAGTCATGCATTAATATGGCTGGACAAAACAGGTCATGAATGCCTTTTTCCTCAAAGAGGATTCGGTTTGGGGGTGTCCCTGCACAGCTATGTAGCAAGAAAATCAAACATATGCTTGGTTTTGGTTTCTAGCTCTTACTGTGTTAGATTCACGTGTTCTTCAGAACCCACCGTTTTCTCTCCTGGAAAGTACTTGTGCAGAATAATCAAGTTAGCTCTAAGCCTTTTGGGACTGAGTTCTCTAAAGCTTTCACATTAAGACATGTCTACTACTTCCTGAATAATTCATAGGTCTTTTCTGGAACCTTCTCCAACTTTTTAACAGCCTTTTGAAAAGTTAGTTGTCAGGAGCATAGTCCAGTGTTAAAGAGTATTTGACTCATTGGCATTGCTGGTAATGCCACTAACAGCATCTAATTACAACTAATGCAACTTGTAAAGAGGAAGGATCCTGAAGAAAGCTTTCTTTTTCTACTCACTACCACCCTGATGAAACTCCTTAGGATGGCATCAGCCCTTTCTGTGAGGTATAAATGCAGGAGATCAGATTAAGGCACATAACTAGTTAGGTAGCTGCACTACCTTCAGTTACATACTGGCTCGCTCTGCTAGCACAGGCAGTGTGAACCAAAGCACACACGTAGGACAGCCACATAAAGATCACTCTGCATGTGATAATGTGGATTCACCTATTGCCTGCCATTCCAAAGTCATGGTTTGCAGTCTTTATGGCTGTATATAAAAAGGGCTTTGTTTCAGTGGGTTTACATGGGGCAGGACTATGAGACAGCTCTAATTCTTACAATTTCATCAACTTTGGTGTCATTTACAGATTTAATTGCAATGTGATTTACATGCAATTTAATATTAATATCCCCATCACTGATGAAAATGCTGAGTCTTTCAAGGTGCAGATTCCTGCAGTACCCTTCACGCTAGCTATATGCTATTACTGATCCTTTCTTTTCGTTAGGATATTTTTCCATCTCTAAGTAGGCAAATTCACAGTCCTTTTAATAAGTGTTTTACACATCTTGGGGGGGGGGGGGGGAGGGTTTGTCATCCTATTTTTGCCTGTTAAGTGGCAATACAATAGGTACCCCAAGTTGCTTTGCCAGACAGATTTAGAAATTCCATAAATGCAGTAAATTTATCTTGATGTGACACACCTTCTATTGAATAAAATACATTCATGAAAGCAGTTATGCAATTTAATTTAACTGTAAAACAGTATTCCATCTGAGTATTTTCCATTATCTTGCCTAGGATGCTAAGCAACTCTTCATTTCTACTTACACTTTACCCTCTTCTTCCCTTCAACTGCTCTTATAATTTCACATAGCCATTTGAATTAGCACATCAAATTAACAGATAAACACGTAAGTGTATATACAGTATGAAACACACATTTAACATTATGGATAGAGACCGTTCTTTCTATGGCAGTATTGTCAGATGCTGATTTTTATTCTCCAGGCTATCCTGTTTCCACTTACCTTTGCGCAACACACTATGTTCCAAATCTAAAATGACTGTCTTTTGAATACAACACTGTTAGAAAGTTTTGCACTGCCTCTGGAAACACTTGTTAATTTTGCTGATGCTTGCATGTGACATCTGATGTGCATTTTTTCATTAAAACACTGTTTTGCTTAATGCATTTTGGAGAGATTTTGAAAGACGTAGCTCAGGCGTTTCTCTTGCATGACTCAGTGCTCTTTAACAAACCTACACCTCTACTCTACCTTTGACTTCTATATCCCCCTATAGGTCCCTGAGATCATGCAGCTCTTAATTATCCAAACTTGATCTAGTAATTGTGGCAACTGTTCTCTTTTAGCTAGATACCTTACACAGTAACCACCAGAAAGTGAGACATGTTCAGTTAATTCACTAAGAATAGGATACATTTGAGCCTTTGATTTCTGACAAACAGATGACATATTTTCTCTGGGGAAAATATACTGCAATAGTAAATTATTTTAAGCTTGGAAAGTGATTTAAGATATACAGGAATTAAATGGACTGTGATGAAAAAACTGTTCTAGTTATAGTCTTCATAGAAATTCAAGTTGTATGACAAATATTTTTACTTTCTAGTGCTAAAAATATCCATAGAACATTGAAACTTGCAGCTTATTTCTTTGACAAATACGAAAGTCCTTCCAATTATTTAAGCCATACAAACAAACGCTTTTTAAAAACTTGAATGTAATTTTGTTAAAATTGTACTTCCCTACCCAAAGCTCTATTTGGATCAGCATTCATAGAAATGTAATACAACCCAAAATCTCAGAACAATGACAGCAAAATGTTAGATAATGATAGAGAAAGAGAGAAGCCATATTTTGTTAAAGCTGTTGAAAATAGAATTGCTGTACTATCACTTAAGTACTAGGGATCTTTTAAAGTACTACAAAAAATACTTAAAAGAAAGAGTTTTTGTTATTTATCTCGCCCTGAACTTTTACAGTTTTGCCCAGCTGTGCACTGTAATACAAGCAGCGACTGGCAAATCTGTTTTGACTGAAGTTTATAGTTATAAAAGGAGTTCAGCTTCACACTATATAGATCTTTTATCAATTGTTTTAAGAAAAGCCATGTTTCCTTACTTGGAGAGTATACCTTCAGCCACTTCAGAACTAAAGCCAAAAATCTGCCTCAAAAATAAACCCCACCCTATTTAAATACTAGGAATGAGACTCAGATAAGAATTTAGACATTTAAGCCTACATCTGAAATCCTTAAAAAGTACATCCTTTGGCATTTTCATCAGTAAAATTCTCTGAGCATTGAAAGTGTAGCAAATATAGATAAGAGTCTCAGTTTTGAGGAGCACCAAGATAATATTCACCTTTGAAATCAGATCCTCCTTTACCTATTTTTTAGGCATGTCCAAGAGAGAAAATAGGGTGAAAAGGACAGGCAGTTGATGACAGGTTTGTTTTGGCTCTATTCTATTCTTAACACTGTAGATAAAGCAGTGCTGGGGGTTGTTTAATTTGATTCTAGAAGCAGCTATGAAAAAGTAAGATTCTCTCTTAAATCTTTTCAAGCTTTTACTGGGACAGTGCATTTATGCTGTGTCTTGTAGGCTAGGTCTGTAGAGAAAAAGCTAGGCGAGTCTCATATGTACTCAAGACTCAATATCCTTTCAGAATAAGCACTTCTATATGCTCAGTAGAGATTCAGGTATAATCATCTTTCTCTCCATTTACTTCAAACTATTTAATCTGACAACAGAGCAGACTAAGGTGAAACATTTAATCCTTCTCAAATGTCAGAAGATCTAACCAGAAAGCACTGCTTACTTGCAACAGATAAAACTAAACATGAAAGAACTGAACATGTAGGGCGAAAAAAAGGTCAGGCTTTGCACTAGAGCCAGCCTGGTAACATGAAACACTGATATGTCAAATTTAGGGTGTTACACTTTCCTTTCACTTTATAATTCATATGAAGAATTATACTTTTTCTAATGAGTTACAGTCTGCATGTTAAAGAGATGTTCCATTCTGGAACAGTCATGTTAAATCTTTTTTCAACATAAGTGTCAGCATCTGGACTGCAAAGGATGAATACCTACGGTCAGTACACATTGCCCCAGATGCTTTCCAGGCTCTGGACTGCTTCTTTTAAAACACAGCTGAAAGAGATCAAGGAAACAGTTTTCCTGCTAAGCTATTTGATGAAGTAGCTATACATGGGAAGCGAAGTACACTTAGACACGTGAAAATAAAGGGCAGCAATTATTCTCATAACATTTTGTTTTGACAAAACAACTCTGTGGTATCCTGTCTTAGCAGATATAGGAAATATCTGCCTAAAGTTGACAGCACAGTTTAGTTTCTTCTGATAATTAAAATGTAACATGCAACTTGTTATGTTTCATTCAGGAAAAAAAAATCACATATGCTCTGGCTTCTCAGTATTGAAGCTTTCTTGTTACTAAAGGAGATCTTTTCTCGTAGCCACATTAAAGTACTTTGTTGCAAGTACTAATCCAATCCTATTTCCAACCACTCTTTTCCTTCACCTTCGGTTTTTTAAATAAAGGGCAGAAGGAAGGAGAAAAAGAAAGGCAGAGTATACATAAACTAGAAAATCCTTATGTAAACTAAAAGACCGTTAGAAACAAAAATGGGTGACTAACTGAATTTTCTACTCTTTTGATCATATTTCTTAGATTAAAAATCTAATTTTAGTATACTCACTAAACACTGCCAGCTTGACAGCACCTGTCTCCAATGTAATCTGCGATGACACGCACATGACTGATGAAAGCGTTGCATAGCTCTCACTTCCTTCAAACCTTTTGTGATATATAAGTACCCATCATTCTGCCGTTTGCATTTTCCCATATACCTTGACAAGCTGGGAAAGATAGATGAGTTAGCAAAAATAACATATTTTCTTATCACATTAATTTTCACATACCTGGACTTTCACATACCTTTCGTTCAGGAGTTTGCTGCTATGAAATTAGCAACTTGGCAACCAAACTTTTTCACAGCAAGCCATACTGGATCCAGAATAATATGCTAACTGTTTGCTTTTATGATATATGTGTAGCTTTTAATTTGAAAACATGTTCACTGATGCTTTGTTTGGGTTTGTTTCTTGTCTCTTTTTTCTTTCTGACCTATTAAAGCAACTACTATAGAACGCAGCAACCAATGTAGCCACTGAAAAACTGCTTAAATGCACTCTCTTCCCTCTATAGCACAGACAGTAAAATCAAGCTGATGTTCTGGTACACAGTATGTCCAGGAAGCTTTTTGTCTGAGACTATTCACAGTCTCGGTCTTCGAGATCTAAGGACTCAGATGCCCTCAGAAGCTGTACCTGGAGCTAAGCCAGCAGGCACCAGGGAAGAGGAACATCAGCTATCCTGAGCACATGGCTCCCCAGGTCCTCAGTGGGAATCAGCCATGCCTGCCCCAGGGATGGACTGCAGCAATTGCCAAGTTCCTAAAGCCAAAGTTTAAAATCAGCGGATTTTTCCACACCTGCGTGAGTTCTTCAGTTTTCAGGTTCTCCCTGGATTCAATTAATCCAGTTAATTCAGTTAATCCAAAGAGTCTTAAAAAAGGAAAATTACAAAAAAATCGACTAACTTTATGACATTTTGAATTCATTGGTTCGGGAAATTTGATTTGGTTTAAACCAAACAGTATCCTAAAAAGTTTCTCAACAAAAGACCTGCAAGTTTCCAGGAAAATTTTCCAGGATTACTTTTGGTCCGTGACACCCAGTACACTCAGCAGTTTAGTGGCAGCTAGCATGGGCTATGCTAAGGCCTGAATTTGGACTTTGATTTCACCTTCTTTTGTCAATAAAACTGGGCAAAGAGATGCCTCTAAGCTTTTAAAACATGACGAACTTCTCTGATAAAAAGTCTGATTAAATGTTTGTCGCCCTTTTTCGTATTTTCCTTCTATTCTGATATTTCGCATTTGTTCTGAATTTGGACTCTCTATGACACCATGGTTGCTAAAAGAGTGACAAACATATTAACTTAATTAATTTCACTGTTTGGTGCTTTGGTGGGATGCCAGAAGCTGCCACACAGTCCATTACAGAAGGAGCCAACTTATAGTTATTTACTGTATGTTTCTACCCTGTTTATTTCAGTGTTACTATCAAGTTTCAAAGCTGTCGTGTTTTTAAACCAAATACTATGAAATAAAAGTATCATTTCATTCATGACAGTTGTCCGGCACCCTTTCACATCTGAGACAAAAGAGAAAATTACAGTAATACATTGTATTTATTGGGGGTAAATTAATGGTTTAAATATGCTTAAAACGATAGAAATAAAAAAGCTTCTTTTGTCACTCTCATTGACAAAGAAAAAAACAACAGGAAAAAAAGGTGTAGCATTCAAGCCTGGGAAGAAGCTACAACAGAGAAACCTATAACTTTTAAAGGATCTAGATCTGCTGTACAGTTTGGTTGGCATGTGGCAAATTAAATTTAATGTTAATTCATGTAAATTTATTAGACTCTTTAGAGCCCCTCATGTTTTCATTGTGCACTGTGCTTCAGTAAAGATGATAATAAACTCATACAGATGCCACCAGTCATCAGTGCAACATTAAATACTGGCTTGCTCAGAAAGTATTTACAGCAAAAATTCAAACTTGCTGCTCAGTGCTGGTAATGCTAAGTTACCATTACCTGGAAAACCAGAAAATTGCTGCTTCAGATCACTGGGGAGGGGGATGGAGGGAAAGAAGAGAGCAGGGAAGGTGAGAAGGTCACACTGGAGGTATTCTCTGGAATTTTAATCACCAACTCTAAACTACAAAGCTGATAAACGGCCTCTCTGCTAGTCTCAAAACTTGCGTTCCAAATGCAAAATAGGGCCCAGAAAAGGTCTGAGACTTAAAAAAACTATTTTGTGATGCCAGCTCAGAGTCATTCATATTAAACCCACCACATCAAATCACAGTGGGAAGAGCAAACATAAACATTTAATGTTAGGATCCAGGTGAGGAAAAGCAGAAGGTGAAAAGGATAAAGGCACCTAACATATGACAAAGCTCATCCAGAAGTCTTAGGGCTGTATAACAAATGACTAATAGCTTGTGTTTCCAGAGCACACTAGGCAGATAGTAGGACTGGGCACCTTACAAATGCAGAGATGCAGCTCATTTTATAAGTTGTCAATGGGATGACCGTATCTACTTTATAGAACAGAGAAATCTGCTGAAATGGAAATTGGAGTTCCATGCTGCAGTCAACGTGGGATGCTTCAAGTATGAAAGAGTGCTTGAAGCAGTCCGGAAACTGTAGAACATGCTAGATGAAGCCATTTTACATCCTTCCCACTAAGTCGAAGTGAGGTAATCAATATTAATTAGGAAAGAATTTACCATTTTTTCCATATATTATCTCAACTTTAGTGAAATAACATTATTATATACTGTAACTCTCTTCATATATATATATTTGAATATAAGAACTACAGAAATGAGATCAACATCCTTATTGCCATTTTACCAGTGGAAATGGTTATTTTGCAGAACAAGGACAGAGTTGAATAAAGTATTAGATCAATTCTAATTCCCTTCAGGGAATTTAACAGCAACAGAGGTGTTGCAGTTCACTGTCTTGGCTTGTATCTGAACAGGCGTAAGTCCACATCATGAAAATGAATCTCAAAATTTATTGTCAACTTACTTTATCTTCTCATTAGAAGAAAACACAGATTGGAAATAAATAAGCAAAGAACTCAAGTACAGGAACCTGAACACACTCATGTTAGAGAAACATAAAAATTTACATTTCTCTTGCTTGAAGTTTGTCCTGCTTGGACAGAATTTCTGTCTTTATATTAAACCCATGAAAGCAGTCAGACTGACAATAAACTTTTATTTTTTTCCTCCTTTACTGTCTTTATACAAAACAGTCATCTGAAATTTTCCGATGTTTCAATTACATTATTAAGTAAAGTTATTCTCACATCCTCACATCCATGTGACTACCAGTCTACTAAGTAATTCCAGCATCAATAAGATTGATTTGTAAATAGAATGTCCCTTGATGTTTCCTCGCTGAAAGAATAAAGGTGAGGACAAAACATGGAGGATGCTACGAAAGAAAGGAATGCAATTGTCTGTTTAAAAAACCCATCTAGACGTTATCAGGAATCCCTATGTCCGCCTAATTACTCATAACATTAAGCAAATCTCTATTTCCAAGTGTGGCAGCATTCATAATGTTGAAATGACAATGGCAATATTGACAGTGTTTAAATTGTGTATTCTATTAAACCAAGACACAACAGTAAACAAAAACCTGGTACTTTTATCACTTTCTGCCTCATAAAAAACTGAACCACTTGCAGCCACTTCCTTTCGCTGTTGCATATATTTGCTACCTGTCACAGTTTGTAGCGTGGTGCCATTGTACTCTGTGATACACAGACCTAGAAATACCTTAGGACCTAGTGAGTTAAACTCAACCTGAACGCAGTCATAAAGGATTTACCTTTTACTTTGGGAAAGAGAAGCTGTACAGACAAGGTAACTGTTTTAAAATGATAGCTGAAAATATTTCAAGAAGACAAGCCCTCCTCACCCAATAGAAACACAGCTCAGAAATACACAGCCATACCCACCTTGAAGAACACAGCACAACACAAAGATATAGGAAACAAAACATTTGTGTGCAGATTGTGCAACAATGGCAAAACTTCCTCAGAGCTCGAACCCCATGTTGGCATTCTCCTCTCCCACTGAAGCTCTGTGGGAACAGCAAGTTATTGTCATTAACTCTATGAGGGGTTTAGAATCACATTCTAAAATTTTTTATTAAAAATCATCGTTCCCTACAACTCCATTAATCCATAATGCAAGGTTATAGTATCATTCCACGGAACTGAGATTAGATTTTCAATTTTCTTTCTTTAGCTAATGTTTTGTAAAATGACTGAGTGAACCAGATATCTCTGACAGCTCTCCCCCTCTCTCCACCAGCCCCCAAACTGGGAACATTTATGCTGTGGAGCCACAAAGGGTAACATTATCTCATTTGCGTTATGTCACTTCATTCACATGCGTCCTGGGCTCAGCTGTAGCAGTCATTTTTCTCCATCTTAGTAGCTGGTGCAGCGCTGTGGTTTTGACTTTCAGCCTGGGAACAGAGCTGATGACACTGATGTTTTCAGTTGCTGCTCAGTAATGTCCACTCTGACCAAGGATTTTCTGAGCCTCATGCTCTGCCAGGGAGGAG
>JARCZZ010048067.1:0-26128 GCA_030323915.1 Brotogeris chrysoptera | reverse complement strand
CCACCTTGAAGAACACAGCACAACACAAAGATATAGGAAACAAAACATTTGTGTGCAGATTGTGCAACAATGGCAAAGGAAGGAGGGGGAGTGAGAGAGACTGCGTGGTTTTCTGAGTTACGGCTGGGCTTAAACCACAAGAACATGTCATTCTATATATAGTTTTATTGAACTTATATGAATGCAATAAGGAACAGGATAAGTATATTAATAGGATTATTCTATAGTTATGGCAGAACCAACAGTTTAGCGTTGTTAATGTAATATAACTCTAAATCTGCTGCTTGTCAGAGTAGACTGCAAAGAAATATATTTGTTGCATAGACTGTTTTGATACTACTATGATCATACTGAAAACATATACTGCTCTTTAAAACCCCAAAGATAGCTAAGACAGTTGTTGCATTTTTCACTAAGACTTTTTTCCCTACTTGCGTGTTCCCCATAGGATACAAGAGAAAGAGATCCAAGCCTGGCTCCTGCCTGAAGGAATTATATCTACATTTTTTCAAACTTTTTTGAGTTATCCTTGCTAGTTTTTTTAGCATGAGATGGACTGCAAAGTTAAGACCCTTGACACAGAGGAAGGAAACCTGCAATCCCTTTCTGGCCTCAACGAATATTTAGGACTCAAATTCTTAAACATAACCATTTGTTTTGTATTTAAAGAATTAAGCATACAAGAGCTTTATACGAATTTTATACAGTTTCATAAAGATACTTAGGGCTAGAAAGGTAAAAAATCTTTCATGCCATTACAGATCTCGAGTATTTGTTTTCATTTATCATAAGTGCATCAAAATGAGTTTGGATTCCCCCCCCCCCAAAAGAAGATGGTAGACAGAAAAGTAATAGGATTCCCAACTGGTCCTGTAGCCTTCTGCCCTAATCAGTGGGCTACTGGCTTTTTTATTTTTCATACACTTCTTTTTAGAATGTCACCCTTCTTCACCCTTCTGTATCCATACTACATTCTGCAAAGTAAGATGCTTCTCTCATGAACTCAAATTTTTTGTTTGCTTTTCTACCACTAGGTAAAATTGCATTTTAAATGGCATGCTTATATGAAAGAAATAACAGAAATGGTAAACACTGTTTATACTATGACATTTGTTTTCAAACCTTAAACATTAGAGAATTCAACTTATGCAATTAAAAGTGTTAGACAATAAGATTCATATAGCTCCAATGGAAATCTATCCGGCTTCCTTCTATACACGCAGTAAAATACCATTATCTATATAATTTACCAAACTGCCTAAAAGTCAGAAAGAGCAGAGGGACTATTATCTTTCACAAGGCATTTGCTTTCATTGCAGCTGCTTCTTGTATTCTAGTATGATGACAGACACACGAGTGCTCCAATGTCAAGTAATGATTGTAAATAAGATGGTAATTACAATCTAAACTAGAATGTCTGAGACAGCTTTCTTTCAGCCAATGCTGTTACTGTCTAATCAATAACTGTTCAGAAAAGCCTTTTCTGTCCACATTCTATCTCGACTAAGCATGATTCAGTTAAATAATTTGATTTTTTCTCTGTTGTCACCTAACATGATGACGTATTTCTAATAAAGGTAGGACCCATTCAAAGAAAATCCGATAAGTAGGAATACAGATAATTTCAATATGAGAGTACAAGGTACAAACAAGAGGTAATTAAAAAGATAATTGTATTATATCACCGAGAATCTTTTCTCCCAGAAAATACTAGCAGATTTCCAGTCAGCAGTTTTATAATATCTTCAGGAAAAATGGAAAGGGAGGGCAGAAGTCTAGGGACACTGATTCCTCAGCATTCCTAAATATCAGCAGCAGTATTAATATGAATAAACTTAGAAATGGGTAATAAAGCTGATTTCTAGTGCAAACCTATTAGCATAAATAACTTAAACTAATGAAACTAAGCTATTTAGAAATAACTGTTAGAAATGCAAAGACACTACAAATCTGCCAATTTACCCCCTAAGTACATAATTCAAATTAATGTTGACAATCAAATTCAAAACTTTAATTGTTATTCAGGGGAAAGTAACGTTTATAGAAAAGGCAGCATTAAAATGTATTTAAAACCTCTCACATTCTGTGAATGAAAGAATGTGCTATTCTCCCTATGTGGCTGAGTCAATCAGTAGATGGATCATTACCCCATTAGTGACTGAAAGAATCAAAGACCTTTTGGGGGGTATGAGGCAAAGAACTTAGGGTTTTGAAAACCAGGGTGCTTCTGGACCTGCCGAAATTAGACCTTAAGAAATGTTAGTAACGCAAGAAGTAGGCTGCATGTCAGTGCAAGTTAGTAAGTTCTAGACCACTTATTGGAATGGACACACTTTTGTCTACCTGGCCCTTAGACTGAATTAACAGTTACCTTTATATTGTTGTGTAAATCATCTTAAATAATCCTTTTGAGCCTGTGAGTCCTTAAACAAATTGTCATGGCACTGAGAAGAAAAGAATTAAAATCTGGCATGTCTAGGGTTCACAAGCAAGAGAGAAAAGTATTTTCCAGGGGCCTATTGCTCCACACTGAAGAGGACCAGACTGAATACACTTCTGAGCTGCAGAATAACTTCATGATGCATGACTTTTATCTGCCCTTGACAAATTATTTCTTTGCACGGACTGAGAGTCAAGTTAACAGGCAGGCTTTTTGCCAGTACTGCCCCACTAGCATATTGCTGGCATGACCATGGCCGCTCTCAGACTGCTTGATACACCTTTAGATGCTATTATGCATTTTTACATGCAAAATTCTCATTAGTCTCAGTTTCAATTTTTGCCTTAAAAAATGCACTGGCCATCAAACCTTTATGAAATACTGACATTAAAAAAGCCACCCCTATTTACATAGAAGCTGAAAAAAAATTAGTTCACTTAACCACACAATATATAAACTTTATTGAGAATGTAAACGAACTTTTCGTGGAAATGGATGCAAAGTACAAAAAAGTGGACGTGAAAAAGGGGTCACGGGACTGTTCTCAATAGGGACCTTTGGAGATATTGAACTTCCCTCACAGACATTATTCAACATTATAAGCCAGAGTCCTTAGGTGGTTCAAATATGGTAATACAGAACACAGTGTAGCTTGTGCTAATTAGCTCAGCCTCTTTACTATTTGGGATTCATACTGTGAAGCAAGAGCCACTGCCATATGCTTCAGCATTATGGGAAGTTACATAAAGTTTTCAATCAGCACTTCAAATATTTTCAAATACATAGCAATTATAGAATACTCATTTAGACCCAGCCATTCTTTCTCATCTGTCAAGTTTGATACTTTTTGATCTCTGCTTCTAAATTATTTCTTGAATCACCTGCTCATATGCATTTGGTTTTTGTCATGTATCTCCCCATTACTCATTCTCCTATTAAAAATGCATTTATTACGGTGATATTTCTCCCTTGTACTTTACCACATCAACCATTTTTATATCTCCTATAAGCTATTTATACTTCTTGACAAGCTACTCTTATATTTGAGATACTCTTTATTATGCAAGGTATTTATTTTAATGTCATTGCTTTCATAATATGCTATGGATAGCATTTATGTTCAGCAGAGATGAAAATACATCTATAAGAGCATTTCAAAACCTAGCACAGTCTGTTTCAATTTCCAAATTTCTGTAAATTTCATAATGTCTAGTATTTTTCTAAAACTAAATATTAAGATGATGACTTATAACTGTTTAGAGCAATGCAGAGTTTTAGATAAGAATTGTGATTTTTTTTTAATGGTAATACTATAGCCAATTTCAATTGTAATCATTAGCACCAAGTATTTCCCAGTGACTGCTAAATGGAAAGATCAGATTTTTTTTTCTTTTTTTTTTCTAAGAGGTAAGCAGCAAGCACTCGTATGACATTTTTGAAATAAAATAATACAATAAACTTGCGGATTTTGAGTGTCTTCTCCAGGTGAGTACTGGAACTCTGAACTGGAACTTTGAACAACTGATTGCTTCCAACAGGCAGCTTGTTCCATTGAGAGAACTTGTAGGTGCAACCAGAAAGCTACTCAGCCATGCACAAGCAACTGATATTATGAAGTCAGCGTAAGGGTGAAATCCCTAGAATGGGTAAAAGTTATGAATCAAGTATCTGACTCTCTCCCAGCCCAAAATTCCACATGGAATGTTAGAGGGAATATTTATTTTCTCTGTTCTTCACATCTATATGATGATAATACTGATAATACTTCTGTTTATGAAAAGGATCAGACTATTCAGAGGCTGAGAGAACAGGGAATAATGATTCTAACAGATGGTTCATAACCTAAGGTTAAGCAAGTCCAGCACTATATTCTTCAGAGGAGAGACCTTTCAAGGTGGATACGCATTGCAGATAACATAAAGGTCTCTGATATTAATGGAAAATACCATAATACAAAAGACCTAAAAAAGAAAAAAATAATGCAAATTTAATTGCTAACAATAAAGCCAACTGTCAAAGGCTTTAAATCCAACTTTAGACACGTTAATCCCTGCATTTGCTTAAGCATGGAGTAGCAAAGTTCTCCATACTCAGAGCTCTCTAGGCAGCACAGTTCTGATTAAAAGCCTGTACAGTTGGTCATCTGAGTGGCACAGGAAGCCTTTGAGAATGCAGACTATGCCTTTCACTTGCTTTGCCCAACACGCCTGCTCTTACTGGCCTTCTCCCATCGTGTCTGTTGGATCATGTTCCATGCTAGTCTTGTGTAAGTATGGCTCTCCAAGGCATCACAGAAGTGGAAGGAAGCACACTGCCCTTTGCTCCACAGCTCTCGACTGAAAGGACTCATCAAGGCTAAGGAGGCCTCAAGTTCATTCCTTTGTTTCTCCATAAACTTATATCCTCATCACACTAAGTAGACAAGAAGCTAGTCAGTCTGCTGTAGTATAAGCTGATGTCTCACTCTCTCATTTATCCATTTTTAATACACTGGAAAAGCAGGACTTAGTGGGCTTAACGCTTAAGGCACTCCTTCAGGAGCTAGACCGTTTTGGTTTCTGCTCTGAAGACTATGTATGGTTTCTTTAGCCAGTGACTGCTTGATGTAAATGCTGTAAGTTGTGCATCACACCCTGACGTGCCAAACTCCCTACGCTTCACACAGGGAGTATGCAATGGAATCGGTTCTGCTGCAGGAGCCCAGAAAGAATACCATGAGTCACTAAATACCTTTATGGATCTGTGCCAAAGATCTTTAAGATGTATCAGCTCGGCCTTGTAACTGAGTCGATACTTGAGTAATTGTTTAGAAGGCTGTGTTCAGAAGAACCAACAATGTCAAGACATGAACTGAACTAATGATATTTGTTCTATCCTATACCTCATTCTCTCTTTGCTCATAACTTTGTTGCAGTTAAAGCAAAATTGGAAAGCAAACAGAAAAATGTGATGCTATAGTTGAGATGGGAAAGGAGGAATGATCCAGGTACATCCACTGTGATCCAGTTAGGAAGTATTTACGTTTTCCATTTTCACGTTTTGATTTAAGGTATTCCTATTTGTTGCAAACTTATATTTGCAAAAGCATTTTCTGTGAGTATCCAAACCAAACCTGTTCGCATAATACAGAAAAAATAAATGGATTATATTTTCTCTGAAAACTTCCATTTTGCATAATGGATACTTTAAAGTAGGAAAGTTATTTTATATAAACAATTTCTCCTTTGCCTGGATATGCTCTGATGCACTGCAAAAATAGTAGCTTATTCATCTTTTTAGATATGGCTCAGTGCAGAACTCCCAAGCTTTGAAAGGGATGTGCACAGCATTTGAAGCCCACGCAGAAATCTGCTATACGCGATACGTGTCGAGCTGCAGACATTTCTTCTCCTGTCTCTTTGTATAAAGCATCTGATTGTTGATGACTTAGGGAATTCACTGTGATAAGAGAACACTGGTAGGCTGAGCCCAGCTTTGACCTTTAAAAATGAATGTATTGAAAAAGAGGAGGAAAGGAACAAAAAAAGAAAAGATAAAAAGCTCTATGCGCCTTATGGACAAGCAGGTTTTTTGTATTGCTGACCAGATTACCACTTGCAGGTGAGTACCGAGGCAGGCAGGCTTCCTCTAGAGCAGGAAGCTGCTCTTGAAAAAAGTCTTTGCAGTGTTCTTTTCAATGTTTTAATGGAGAGAGGACATGCAAAGCTGTCATTGTGCAACCTTGGAGAGTTATTTTCCAAAATTTGGGGGTATGCATTTTTGGAGAAGTTATGCTACGTGCCAGGAAACCCACTCACGTTTCAGATACCCTGCTTGATTCTGTATTCAGTATTTGTTTTACAAAGCCTTTGCTTTCAATTAGTCTTTTTTAATAACTACATGCTATTTTTGAAACATGATATACCCCCATAATCCAAGGCACACAAAGAATGTGTTATCATTCATTTTAAAATGTGTTTTATGGGGTTTCATTCATTCATGCGGAGGCAAAGGTTATGCTAAGGATGAACAGTATTTGCATAATAAGAAGCACTTAGTTCCTGTACTCCCAATCATTCAAATAAGGGGCCAGGATAGACTATTAACATTTCCAGCCTGCCTTTTTTTATTTTGCAATCCATTTTTCTCAGTCCAGTATGACACTGGGATGGAAGTGCAGAGCACACAAAATTCAGACGTGTTCTTGTGTCCAGAATTAAGACATGAAGCGGAAAGTGCCAGGAGGAGGAACAGATGTGAAAAGTACACAGCGAAAGAAGAAAATCTGAAAGAAACTGTAGTCTGAAAATAACTGATGCAGGACAGGATGGAATTCATTATGGCCTGACTGCAATTTTTGGGTAATGCTCAATGCAAATTAGTTTGCATATGGGTGGAGCAGGAAGACAGGAGTAGCCTCTTGATTTGGTTCTACTCCTAAAATACCTTAGCCATGACCCACACTTGGCTAGTCTGAGCTTTATCGCTCAGCTTCTAAAAGACATTATGAGGGTCCATGACCTGGCAGATGGTTTACATGTCACTGCACTGCTGAGTTATATCACATTGTCCAACTGTAAAATACAGTGATCTTCTCTTGTTTTGAAAGAATGTGTTTGGGAATTACACAGGTTACCAAGAAAGTCACAGTATTCATCAACATACGAGGGAGCACACGTGAATATAAAGTTTTGGCGCGCAGAGAATCCTGAAGAAACATGAGTATCCCCAGATGAGTGCTGCTGGATGCTCCAGACTGGCAGATTATTTTAGCTCAATAATGCAAGACAAACAGTTTTGAAGCTGTACACCAAAATAACAAACTGCAGCTATGTGGAAGACCTGCCCTTTTCTCCAAGGGTATGAAATCACCAGTGCACAGTGGCACACGACTGTCTTTGAAATCATACGGTTTTAGCTGAATGCTGAATTAAGCTACAGAACTAAGTTTTAGGAACTTCTACTTTAATTTCTGACTATGGGAACTCCTAGCCAGCTGAAAACCCAAACTAGAGAGAGACAGCCTGACAGCAAGCTTTACAAGCCACAGTCCCTAGACACTCTTAAAGAACTTTCCTGCAACCTGGAGGCAAAATCTACAATATGTTGAGATTGGTGGAAGTTTTCTTAATGAAAAAGGGGATGGTTGGAGGGGGGGGGGGGGGGGGAAAGGGGGAAAAGAAAGGCCGAGGTTTCCCAGGGCAAAGGCAGACGTCTATTTTGATTTCTCTCTTCCTTACACCTAAAGGACTTGCACTGATTTTCCGCTGAGCAACAAGAATTAGTAACAGCTGTATTGCAGAGGCTGACAATGACAGAAGCTGAGATGAGTGAACAGTCACTTATTGTCACAGAAGAATGGGGACAACAGGTACTGTCACTAAAACTTCATCTCACAACATTCCCTGCTCAGTCACAGCAGGCAGCATGGCCCCACAGTGCTTTCTGTTTCAGCTGCTTGCCCACAGAGCAAGCCACTACTTGGCTGATGGGGCAGTATAGGATGTTATTCTTCAATAGCAACGGGAAGTAGGAGTTCATCTGATGCTGCAAGGGTCCTACTTTTGTACCCATCTTGTTTACCAGAGAGTAACAGGAAACACATTTCCACAGCAAGAAACCCTGCACCATGGCGTTTGCTTCCTGCAAATGCATCCCCCAAGTCCAAGTCATAAAGGGCCACCATGGCATCATAGAGTGTCAACAGGGCTTTTTTCACGATATACCTGAGGTAGGTTAAAAAACCTTTCATTATGGAGCCTGATCAGACTTGAAAAAAATTTGAGACAGACATGAGCTAATCACTGACTGCAGGACCCTTCTAAGCCTCTTAAGTAGCAGATAACAAAATGGAACTAGAGACATGTGGTGACTTTTGCTACTGAAATAGAAGTTACCTATGGATACAGCTTCGTCAGTGGCTACCCAAGTAACAGGAGCACAGTATCTCTTTTTTTTTTCCCCCTAAATAACCTAAATGCTATTCATTTTATTTTTTTCATCCTAGATTTAGATAGGCTGCAATTCTCTGGGGGCGGGGGGGGGAAGTCCATAACTTCCTCCATGAGTTATGACAAGTTCGGTTCATCTTGCAGCCTCTTTCTTTAGTATGCTGAGGCATAAAAGTGAGAAGTTAAATCCTATGTGTTACAGATAGAGAGGGGCTTACATTTATTATATAAAAAATAATACAACACCTTAAAATCAACTATACAGTAATGATCTCTCATAATCCTTTGTCCTTTTATGCATTGCACACGAACTTTTCCAAAGCTATGTGGACTAATGGACAGTGAGTTCTCTTTGCAGATCTGGCATTGACAGGCTGTATGGACCTATGCAGTTCACTTATACTCTTGTTCACCTTATGTCTTTAAATCAGAACGTCTTCAGGGCAAATAAATAATGTACTCATTATGGATATAAAAGAGATAAGCTGCTATATCTTCTCACTTTTCACTATGCCTTTTCAAAGTCTCTTTCCCTTAGTCAAAATGCCATTATTAAAATTGGACTATAGCACCAAAGTAATTTCTCCAGCAGTATCTGTGAACTATAATCTCACAAAGAATTATGCACAAGCTTAACTTCTCGTCCTATGAAAATTCCATTTAGCATGGCAACATTTAAAAAGTTCTATTTCTACCTGAAATAAAGCAATTTTTTTTTAGGCAATCTCTCATTACATGTTTTACAAAGAAATAGTCATTCTTTATGAATTTCACCGTGGCATTTCGTAACAAAAGCATACGCAACTAATTCAGCTTTTGAACACTGGACTGTTACAAAGTACAAAATACTTGTAAAAAAAAATGCAAAACAAAGTGACAATTTCATCTGTCATTCGATAATGCGATTACACAGAATCATGCAGACAGGACTGCAATTGTGGTTCAGGGAAAACGCCTCCTCTGCATGGCAGCAAAACTGAGCAAACTAGAGAGAATACTCCTGGGAGCGTTACCAGTAGCTCAGATGTAGAAGGCTGTTTATCTGTTGAATATTTACGTTATTTATACTGAGATAATTTATCTTTATCTCACTGCTGGTGATGTGCCAAGCCATCAGAATGCAATTTTCATGGGAGCTCCTACACATTCTGCTTTAATGTGCCACTTGTCTTTTAATCTCTACAATACATATAAAGCACTCAATAATACAGGAAATATTAATAGTTTGCCTACTTACATCTATTGCTTTTCATGTTGTTACTGCAGATGATCTCACCTGACAAAGGAAACATAAGAAACTGTCAGGAGAATATATTAGGCAATGAGGCAAAAATACATCCCAAACTAAAAAAATAAATTCCAGCAAAAGCTACAATGACTTTTGGGCATTCAGCTTATATTATTATATTATTATATTATTATACTATTCTTATTCTTCTTATTATTATTATATTATTCTTATATTATTATATTATTCTTAGACAGATTTAAATTCTGGCTATTACTACTCAATATTTCTGCCTGGAGCACCCAGTTGATTTCAGGTGCTTCTAATAACCTCTATCAACCTAGGAAATGTGGTGGATCTTTAGGTTTTTTGTTTGGATTTCATTTTTGAACAGTTGCTGAGGATGATATGTCTACCTCATTAAGACAGCAGGATTAGAACCAGAAGTTTAAGACATCTTTTTTTTTCTCCCCATCTGCTTTAATGAAATCTATTGCAACATGGAAGGCAATGATGTAAAATGTTCCAACTCAGTATCTGAATGAAAAGGAATGCAGAATAAGGCAAAATATTAAAAATAATTTCAAAATTCATACTTTCATAATGAGCAGCAACAAAAGCCTTTATATAAGCCAGAGCTTCCTACATGGAACTCTGACCTCTGAAGCAAATCTGGAATTTTCAGTTGCATCCATCTCTATTAAGAAGTGAATTTAGCCAGACCCATTTTCAGAGGAGATATCAGCTGTATGCTATGCACTGCGATACCTCCTTCCCTTCAGCAGATCAGGTTTCAGCAGAATTTGGAGAGATTTTGCTGCCTGACCTGATCACGCTCTTCAGACACCATGTGCGTTTGAATAGGGATTTTTGGCAAGTGCACAAATAGGCAGAACAGCAGCAGATTTGCAGAGAACTTCTGACTCATTTAATAGCTATTACAGCAGGTATCCAAGATCACACTCATGATCTACTAGTATTGGCTCAGTATTGCCTTATATTCCTTCTCCCTTCAAGCACTTCTACTTTCCACCCAAATAATTTCTCAGTTAATAGTGAGAAAGACTGCTTTGTGTTGATGCTGACCCAGACATGAATAACCTTAAAATGAATTGCTTCTACATTTTTTGCCAGCATGCTATTATTTTGCTGTGCTGTTTGGAACCAGACTGACCTTACCCGTGAAGTAGTTTCATCATGACCAAATTAACTGCTTAATGATAAGGTAGTATAAAATGCAGTAAGTTTGATGTTTGGTACCAATCATTACAGCAGTTAAGGACGTTTTGTCAGCTTTTTATTTTAAAATTACTGTCTGAAACACGATGAAAAGTTACTACATTTATGCTTTTGTTTGAAACTTACCGAATTCTCAGTTTAATGCTTTTCTTCTGATGATGTCAACTGGATCACCTTTCACTATACCTTGAATTTCTGAAAGATAAAATTAACAGCCTGGAAATAGTTCTGGATGCCTCTTGCTGAGGTGAAAACAGGTGCACCTTTTAGTGAACTTCAGTAATCATATGGGAATGCATGGACTAACATAATATTCCATCTTGATGAGATTTCAATTCATCCACAGGCAAACACCTCTGGTGTTTACCTTTATAGGTAAAATGAACAACACTTACTCAAATTGCCATTTATAGACATGAGATCAGGGAATAGACATACTTCTGCTATAAGCCAAATACCCTGTTACAGATTTTTACTTCTCATATTTATCTCTGTTTCTCAGTCTTCACTTACCACACCCAGGATATCCAACTGCTCTGTGTTAGTACCCAAGACCTGCAAGTCTTCAGTATTTTCAATGCTTGGTACAATACAGAAGCATTTCACCTTGCTCAGGGGACAAGTAGCTTGAACTTCAGTGACCCTCAGATGACAGCTTTTGATACATTCATTAAAACTGGCAATCACCATTTCTCCATTTCTTATCATTACAGAATTTTTCAAACAGTGGTTTCAAAGCAGTTTCAATCTGTTTTAGCAAAGACTAGCAAGTAGAATCGGATTTTAACTTCACTTGTTATTTCTGACCTATCTTTCATTTTTAGGCAATTGAATTCTTCTAATAAAGAAGAGAAAATGGAAAATAAGCTTCTTAGACTTATTCTGAGACCGTGTCCATCGCTCATAGTATTCCAGTTATTCTGATGCAGAACCACCGTAATCATATTAACTATAAAATTCCAAGCAATGGAAAAATGCTGGAATTTTCAGAGTTGCTAAGAATAAAGAATGGCACATTCGCTTCCAATCCCCATAACCAGCATTGTAATCACTCTATTCAGAATGTAAAAGTTATCTGGTTGTTGTTCTTTCTAATGAAAACTTCCAAATTATGTGTAATAATATAGGGCAGGTGCTGATAGCAAAGCGAAACTTCCAAGCCTTTACATTCTCGAAACCCCTTTTATCTTATGTTTTGACTGGAACAACATAGCATAAGAAACCAAACCTGATAACTAAACCTCTGCTTTGCCATCTGTATGTAGTAGCAGAACTCTGAGAACGATGTGATGAAAAGCAAAATGCAAAGATCTGGAGTTGGAAAATTGCATACGAGAAACTAGTCTTAAATGTGTATAACCCAACCAGTCCACTCAAACTGCCTTTAACTATACAAGTTTATAATATACGACTGCTGTGAGCTCACATATTTCAATTATCAGGTAAAAACCACTTCCAAATATTTTATCGTGTTCCTTCCCTTGCCCCCCAATATTGTGCTATTTCCAGCTCGTATTTCGAAGCAGAAGAGCTAGAGGAAAAAGCCGGCAGTGTTAGCTGCTGTTTGTTATGTTCAAATATTCTTATACATTCAATACTGCTTTTTTTTCTTGTTGGTTAAATTCTTTGTCCCGTGAAACTCTGGGACATAACAGCAAAATGGGAAGATGCAGGGAACAGAAAGAATATCACACCTGTGTGCTGTTGATGCTAGAGCACCTTCCTAACCCCCCATCTGCAATGTGTTAATAATAGTCACAGGGTCTTAGCTCTTCTAGATTAAGCGCCTTCTTCTGTTCATTTTTCTGGGAATACACTGCTCTACTCTGTTAAAAAAAGAAAAAACCCATCTCATTAGGCATCATCAACCACCTCCTTAGTTCAGGTGGGTAAATATCTGCAACCATTGAAAAATCCCGCTAAATGAAGTCAACGTAAAGGTCATTTAAAATGAAATTTTAAAAAAGCAGGTGTGAATATTTCAGGTACCTGAATAGGTTGATTACATTATCGAATGATAGGATGATACTCCTAGTGCCATAAAATCATTCGGCAGCCCTGAGACTCGGTCAATACACTGATATATTAGCAAATGTCCCACTAACACCCCATAGCATCAGCCAGCCGTAAACGCAAACACAATATAGGAGCCCAGAAAGCAGCTGCCATTCTAAAAGCATATAAGAGCATGATGGAGACAAGGTCCCTCTCAGAGAATATTCTTCCTAACCCTATCTTCCATAATAAGCAAAATACAAATCAGTGACTTTGACTGCAGCTGCGATGAGGAGTCAGGAAGACTCACTTCCACAAAAGGGTCGCAGGCTTTAAATCTCCTTTCAGCTGTTACACTAGGTAAAACCATCATACTGGAAATCAAAGCAGCACAGGAACCAGTATCAAATTATTCTTTTCTTACAAGTCCTTATATACTTACCATCCAAGCATTTTAAGTGGGGATTCTGTAAGCAAGTTTTCAAAATTTAAAGGTATTAAAAATTTTTGCAATGCATTTAGAAAATTAATGGAAAAAAACCAAAAAAACCCCAAACCAACCCCAACAAAACAAAACACCCCAATTACTGCAATTACATAAATGTAAGAATAAGTCAGTATTAGATTCGCTAAGCTGATCTCCTGTAGACAGGACAATAAGCAGAAACTGAAGGTCACGCATACAAGATGACTGTATTTTGGAAAATAATGCCAGAGAAACAGCTGAAAGGTTGTCAAGAAGAAATAACTGAACATGAGTTCCATATACAGTGCAGTGCCTACAAGCAGTAAAGCAGTCCATGGACAGTGGTAAGGCAATCCATGGACTTCCAAGTCACATTCCAAGGCTGCTGTTGCGAAATACATCTTAAAAACGCTTGCAACCTGGGAAGATGAACTCCTAGTCTTGGATAAACGCATGGTGCTTTACTTTTGAGCTCTCTCTTGCTTTATGCACACTGCCTGAAGTCGTTTATACCCAGATTTAAATTTAACTTCAACATTAATACATCCTGTGCTATTTCATCCTGTCTTGTCTAATATAATCACCAGCATGGGTCTTTTATCATTGTCACTTTGTCTCCAGCGTGCAAGCAGTGCTCAGCAAATAGGCTTCTGGAAATTTTCTTATTGTATATCACCTCTGACTCTAGCTTCTTATGAGGCAGGGACACAGTATGAATTCGCAGGGCTTTTTCTTCGTATATTTATCACCAAAAAAATACTTCAAAATCATTGCTGTATTCACACTGCAATTTCCATGCTTTCTGTGATTTACGGATTGACATAAGCTCAAAAAATGACTCTTAAGAGAGGCAACTCCTTAACACACACAGTTCTGTTCATGGCAGATAATGATCCTTTTCCTACACCATCTGTAGCAAGTTTATACCAAAATGTTACTGCACATTTTCATAACTGTAGGATATTAAAATATATTCAGTTCTTTAAAGGTTAGACAAATGAACATCACATTTTAAAGTCATCATTTAAACATTGCGGGTGAAACCCTGGGCCCACTTAAAAGTCAGTGGCAAAACTCCCACTAACCTCAGAAGTCAGATCCTTCCCTCTATTGCTGCCTTCATTCATTTTTGCCAACCAAATGACAAAGTATTAATAAATGCACAGGATATTACTTAGTCCAGGCAGAGTTGGTAAGAGCTAGAGAAGAAGCTCTTCAAATACATTATACATGAATCAAGCTGTTATCTTCTGAAAAATTTGTTCAATGAGTTGGCATTCAACCAGGTAGAGAGATGGTCAAACACTGCAAAAGACTATTCTTGAATAATTTATTTCATGAATAACAGCTACTTTGGGAAGATAAGGTATTCTGTGAGTCATATTCAACAGCTTAAAGCCAAAAGGGTTTTATCCAACATTCATTTCTGTTGGTTTGGTCTGAAGAAACATAGAAATACTGTAAGGTTTTGTTTGTTTTGCTGTCATCTTCCATCACAGTTACCAGCACTTGTGCTATGGTACACAAATACTCGACGCCTGACTTCTGTTAAATTTCATTTCACATTGCTCCAACATGTAGGGTTTGTTAACTTCGATCTAAACAATGAAGTGACGTTTTAACGCTCTGTTTATCACCAGTTTGAGCAGTAAGTTTTGTGAGATTAAAAGATTAAAAAAACCCCAACGAACCCACAAATACACACACACAAAAACAAAAAAAAGAAAGAAGAAAGGAAATAAAACCCACGGAAAAAACCTCCAGCCTCCAAGCAGTAGAATAATTTATATATAGATATATAATATAGATAATTTTGTCACAGTCACATTTCCTGCAATAGCTATTAAGTCCACAGTACGTTTTTCCTGAAAATGTTGATAAAAAAAAACCAAACCCAAACCCACAAAAGCCTGCAAGAAGTAATTTACACAAACAGCTGTTATGTTCAATTTCCCATCCTAGGAGGATTCCATTATTGACACAAAAGCATGGAAATAAGCCATGTTTAAAGTACTATTTCCCCCCTTAGAGAAATTTTAAGCAAGTTTACACATCTCTAATTCAGAGTTATGCTGTTGGCAGCTCCTTAACATTATGGCACCCATGCCCTTGATATCCCTGCTCCACTACAGGCAAGAATTTTGCCATTCTCATAGCTAAGATGTGCCGCAAGCCATACACATCAGTCTTCTTTCAGACCAGCCTTCTTTCAGACCTTCCCAGCTAGCCTTCATGAACTTAGCTTTTTGCACAAAAAAATTCAACCCATCATATCAATACTGTGTACAAACCACAAAAGACTCATCTGCTGTATTCAGGCTGGAAACGTGTGTTTATGTAGTTGCTCACAGGTACGTCTGCACTAGCAACAAGGAATAGTACTTTTTTAATGAAAGACAACCTGTGATTTGGAAATCCGACTTTACTGTAGCAGAAATATTAGTCTACCCTGATGTCCCTCCAAGTGAGAGAGTCCGGATGGAAGATCAAAGTCAACCACACAGGTGCTGCCCCTGACTTACCTGGATGGATCATCACTTCCCCTTTGCTGAGGAGGGGAAAGTCCATCAGCTGCTGCCTTCTCTCCCCAGCAAGTATCCTCATCTAGCTGCTCTCTAAATTAACTGCAAAATCACAGCCCATAGCTACTGCTTCCCTGCTGAGGCTAGAGGCGATCCATCTTCACTCAGCTTCTGGTAGGCAAGTTGTAGTTTCAGCTGTGATGCTCAGCACCACTGGTCATCTATGGAAATAGCTTGCTGCCCTGGAAGAGAGGAGAGGAAAAAATCATCAGCAAGTCCCTAGCTGAGACAGTGTCTCACTTTTCTTGCCACTGCTCAAGTCAAATGAGGCTTGTGGCACACTGAATAGACTTCTAGCTACAGAGATATGATAGATCTGGCAATGCTACTCTGCAGCTGAAGTTCTTTTTTAGGGTAAAACTTGCTGGCTTTTCGTGTAATGTTAATTCATCCTTTGCGTGACTTTTAGCAAACAATGATTAGGCTTATAGTGATAAATTTTGGGAAAAATCAGATTTGTATTCCTAGCACAAATGTGTATGTGTGCACTATGCCCTTATTCAATATCTGTAAGATTTAAACCTTTTCAATGCAGCTTACACAGTTTTTCAGTAGGGTTTTTGGGGGTGTTTTTTTTTCACTTTCAAATACATTTTCAAATTGATTGACCCAGAACCTTATGTGTAAATGGGATCTAAAATTTAAAAATACAAAATATTATCTCAGAGTCTTTTTAAGTAAAGCTATTTTAAATAGCTCTTGGTAAATAGGCCTTGTGGTGCAGTCTTCAATCATACCAGTCTATTTTTACCTCTTTTCTGACAGACTCCTGTATCTTTCAGTACACTGACTGAATAGAGAGGGTACAAAGTACTGTGTACAGTTCTACATTTGAACAAAAATATAATCTTGATTTTTGTCATGCAGAAAAAAAGCAGAATGACAAACTAAACTTCTTATTTCAAATGTTCCTTGAGTTCCAACTTGCTCCTAGCCAGTAGTTTCCTGTTCCTATTTCCAAGACATACGTTAAACTATGACTACCTGATTTTTATTATCATTATATGGAAAATAAAACAATAAGTGTAACATATTTCCAGCACAATCTCCAAATGTAATATTATCAAAATAGTGCTTAGAATGGTTATTTCTTGTTACAGCACATTTTCTTTGATAACCCAGATCAAAATATATTAGCTACAATGTGAATTCTATTTTGGTGAAAAAATAGAAGTTACACGTGGAAAAATAATTCAGACTGAAGATGGGAAAGTGATTCACTTTTGGATTTTCACAAAAAAAACTTGTCAATGAACAAGAAAATCTAATGAGAAAAAGAGCAAAGCTTATGAAAGGGAAAAAATACTGAGAAATTGTCTAGAGATAAGTAAATTAATTGAAATCACATTAAATCATTTATTTCATTTAGTTCTTTGAGTTAAATGTGTATCTCCTCTTCAGAACAGCTAGTCTAAATTATTTTGATATTTGACAAGAGAAATTTTACTACCTTATTTTGCAAAAGTGTTCAGAATATGGAACCTCTAAGCAGTATCTGTCAAATTTTCTTACTCACAAGCCTGAAATCTCAATAATGTCAACCACAAAATGGAGAGGCAGTGACCTGCCCTATAGAAAGAAAAGAATAAGGAATTTCAAAAGGTTGTATTTTCCTGATGCTAAATCATTGCTTCTTGTTACCTTACTGAGAGAACAGCCTAAGATAAAAACACCAGCGATGCATTCAGGGTTTTGATGAAGAAGACAGATTGAAGTCATGAGTTTGTTTCTAGTTCCGTAATTTAGAGATGAAAACAGAAATTCCTTAAAATGCCTTTACATTTTAAAATATGCAAATAGTCATTCCTCAAAGATCATACAGAATTATTTATAGGCATTCTCTTAAATACGTGTTCTGTAGACTGTGAAGCAATTGAGTGCTATAAAGGATAAATGAAATAGTTGTATTATTTTTATTGTTCCTGAAATTAGCATGAAGTTTACTTTCAGGGCATATGTTTTCTATGTGGTCCTTTATGTCATGCACTACCTATTGAACATATGTACTTTCACAATGGAATTCTTCATTGGGGATTTGTCTGTAGTATGATCAGAATCAGAGGTCACAGACGCATAGTTTTATAAAATGCAGACACATTTTTACTATGGAAATCAATGGAACAAGAAAAAAATACTAGTATATGGTCATTAGAATTTCTGATTAAGCTTGTTTTCTCTCTTAAGGCTGGGCTAAACATTTCTCTCTACATGAAACTTACCTGCAATGGGAAATATACCTGTAGGAGAAGCCAGAAATTCACCCTTTCCATGCAGCGAGCTCCAAACTTTGCTGACGTTTAGCATGGCAGACAAGGTGTATGCAGGAAGCCACCTGGAAGACAACACAAGAAAATAACTGCCAACAGTTGCCCAGGAGACTCTTTTCATTGACTACAATTGTATTTATGAACACTCAGACTTTTTCATCAAGGGCTGAGTTAATGGTGGGAGAAGGCGCTTCAGGGTTCCCAGGAGAAAATTTTCATGCTTGGAAGATACTGCCTATGTAGGCGTTGAGGAAACAGGTCACTAAGAATTAAGCTCAATGAAACAACACTGTTACTTAGACTGAATATCAAAACCAAAACAACTTGGTATGTGTGATTTTGATCTCTCCACCCCCAACTGCACGAATTGAAAGGCTGCCCACCAGGGGTCCATAGAGGCTCACTAGGAGTACCTTGGGAGCAGGAGACAGAAATGGAGCAACAAAAACCTGTAAAAACCAAAGGAAATACTGTATAATCCAGAGAAAACAGTGCGTGAGCTTCCCCCTCTCCCCACCATAGATAAGTGCTCTAATCAGAAGTCACGTTCCCCTGTGAATTTCTTTTTAAAAGAATTGAAGGACTTTAAATCAAGACATCTTTTCAAGTTTCTTGGCCTTTTACATGGATGAAGTATGAGGGGCCAAAAAAATTGTACTTGTGGTTAACTGATTTATTTATTCAATTTCAGTGGAAAAACATAAATTTCATTTCATTTTGAACATTTCATCTCTCCAAACATCAGGAAAAGTTTTGGGTGTTTCATTAAAAGAAATCTGCTGATTATTTCACCCACTAACACTGATTAGCAACGGGTCTGATCCAGCAGGTATAAGAAAAGTGAGAATTAACAAATTCAAACCTTTCAACATAGCAGTACATAAACGTTTTAAATGCAAGTTATTCTAACCCAAAGTGCAAATTTTTCAAACTTGAGATTTTGTTCTGCTAATTTAATGACGAATTCTTATTTTACTTTAATGGCACCCTAATTTCGATCTTCATTATGCGTTCAAAAATATTAATGCAAACAGCTTCATCTTACCGGTTAGCCTACCAGCCATGTTTTGTTGATGATCAATTACATTTTTAGCATGGAATCAGCTTTAGAATAAATTACTCTTTTATGGGGCTGCTACAGATAGCAGTTTTCAATTCTTCCCATGAATACTGAAAAACAACACAAGGTTCTAAACGAATACAGGGAGAGGGAATAAAAGACCCCAACACTAAGGGATTGATTAATATACCAGTAATAAAAGTAATAAGTGAACATGCTCTCTTATTATATGCAGAACTAATGATGTGCATTCAAGTTCATGAAAGTATCTTCAAGTGCTGCTTACAACTATCTCTTATCAAAGATGCTGGCCAATACTTTATAGCTTCTCTGAGCTTATTTACTCTGATCAAAGTATGGAATATAAAAGATTAAGCTCTTCTACTAATTACATGCCTGAAGGCACATTTACAATGCAAGTGTCAAAGCTCTGCTGAAAATTCATTTTGCATTTCTAATAAAAACTGATAGCAAGGTTTTGAATGCAACTAACTGGAAAAAAGTAATTTTTATTTCAGAAGCTTCTCTATGAGGACGGTGTAGAAGCCCTGAAGCCTCATGAACACATGGGTATAGGTAATTTGTGCTCCGAAAATGGACTACTAGAAGCCTTCCTGTCAAACAATTCACAGTGAATTTCTCCTTAAGAACCTGATGGGACAAAAAGTATCTCAGCACTAGAAATGAACACTGAATTTTTGATAGAAAACATCAATTTCAAAATCTAAGAAGCAAATTTTAGAATGTTACTCTTAGTTTTAAGACCAGAACTCGACTGTTATCTGTTTCAAAATTTGTAATTTTTTATTTTTCACACCTTAAATATCTCTCTATGTTCCTACAGTACATTTTTTTTTGACTCTTCCCCTCCTGCAGCAGACAGTAATTTCTTTAACTGCATTGTGTGAAAACACGAAATAAAAGCATTTCACAGAGTTCCTGAAAACCTTTGTAGTGCAATAGGCTCCTGTGGAACTCGTACTTCTGAAGGTTAGAATACTGCAAAGATGTCTTGCCTTTCACCGTAGCTCTTGATTATGGTAATGGGAATCATCACACCTTGCCATCAGTGAAATGAGAGCTTTATGTCCCATTTGGTCGCGCCAGATGACAGTTCAATATTCTCTGTCAATCAATCAGCACAGAATAGAGAAAAAGCCAAGGTGTAAGGCATGATACAGCCTGTGACACTCTCTGTTGGCCCAAGCACAACGCAGGAGGCGTCTACTGGGTGTCCATTATTTGCCAGAAAACATCCTGAAGAAATTAAACAATGTTAGATAATATGTCATCTAATTGATAGTAAAAATTTCCAATTAGTTCTACCTGAACTACATTTGCAAATAATTGAATGACTGTAATAAATCTTTTTTTTTCTTTTTCTTTTTTAAACTAGAAGCGCAGTTTTGGGTACATAGTAAAGCAGTCCTCGAGGTTCCTATATTATTAAGATTTTAACAAGTTTTTCTATCTACATTTGTCATCTAGGTGTGATTGGCTTACTCCTAGGTGATTTAGGATCGTTTGCTTCCTTGGTGTGAACATGATTCTATTCTAAACATACCAACATTGGTGTGAGAGATAATTGTATGACCTCTAAAGACCATGAGTTATGACTGATCACAGAATCATAGAATGGTTTGGGTTGGAAGGCACCTTAAAGCTCATCCAGTTCCAGCCACCTGCCATGGGCAAGGGCACCTTCCACTAGACCAGGTTGCTCAAGGACCCATCCAACCTGTCCTTGAACTATGATAACCATTCAGAACAGTAATCTTCAAAGAACTTTCATTTTGCTTCCTTGCAACAGATGTCCATGCAAGACCTTAAAATTGCTCTTATATCACAAAGAATAAACAGCTTTATTAATTTGCTCCGTGAACACTGAGACCAAAAGTTAGAAAACTTAAAAAAAAAGGAGAGGAAAAAAAGCTAGCAATTCTATGACGATTTTCTGACCCATCTGCCTCTGACGAACCTGTTTTCAAGGCTTATTGTATTATTATTATATACATTATTGTATATTACATATATTATTATATGCACTGGAATGGGTTGCCCAGGGAAATTGTGAATGCTCCATTGCTGGCGGTGCTCAAGGCTGGGTTGGACAGAGCCTTGGGTGGCATGGTTTAGTGGGAGGTGTCCCTGCCCATGGCAGGGGGGTTGGAACTGGATGATCCTAAGTTCCTTTCCAACCCTAACTATTCTATGATTCTATGATTATTATAATATGCAATAATTGCATATTATCATATTATATTATTTCTGGGGCAGAAATAAAACTATTTTCAATTGTGTCCTGCACCTTTAATTTCGGGTGGTAGAATAAGAGAAGGGAGTCACACAGTAAGAAAAACAGCAGATGTTTTCTTATGTAAGAGTTAGGTACTAGAAACTTCCCTTAAGGGAATCACCAGCTGTACCAGTTTTGTCAAGCACTGTCACAGAGCCAAAGTGCACCTCAACACGTCTAATCAGCCTCCACCCTAGGAAACTGAGAAAATCACTTTACACTTCTTTTCCGCCAATCTCCTAAGATGTGACAAAGCAAAGGGGAGCGAGGGGGTGGGTGGAGGGTGACAGAGCCACAACAGAAAGTAGAAGTATTTCAAAACCACCGAGGGGATGACTTTCTCCAAGTCATCACACAAACACTTTTTCTTCAGTTGACTTAAGAAAAACTTCTAATCTCTCCTGTTGTAGCCCAAAAAGGCAATGGCAAGCCAGTTAAAACTTCTGAAAAATAAAATGATGCTATAGAAGAAAGTATTTTATAGCTTGTATGAGGAAAATTTTGCATGCAACTTCCCCTCCCGTGCAACCCCCAGATGAACAGATCTACAAACGTTAAGGGTCCAATGACACAGTTAGCTGTTTCCCCTTTGGAAAAAAAAACCAACTCAAATCCAGATGCTCCTATAGAACTATAAAACAGAGCAACAAACACCTGTCATGATGACCCCATATGCTTCTGTAACTAGTATTTAGCCAGGAGCACGTATCTAAAATCACAGTTCCTGCTAAAAATAATGACAAAAAAGCCCCGTTACTCTGCAATAACAATTCAGCTTTCTTAAGTTTTGTCAGGATGTTTATCGTCAATCTTTCCCTTCCCCTGTTAGGTCAAACTGTTCAATTAATGCCTTTCTAATTTAGTACAAATGCCTGATACCCAACCAAAGCTAAGTTTAACAGCAAACACAGGTTGAGGTATTTAGGAGCTAGACTATATGTTTGTTTTCATCTGATTATATAGCTTTTCCACATTGAGAATGAGAATATTAAGGAAAGAATCTCTATAAAACAAAGTGCAGTTGAGGTACTGTACTCAAGCTGACAGCGCACAAGAGGTGATCAGATAATCTGCATTAGTGTAAGGTACATGTTACAGCTGTTCACATAGGTAGCATGGCATACAGTACTACTGGTTGGCTAAGCCCCCTCTCCGGAAAAATTACTGGGAAAATATTAACACATATTAAACATGTTAATAAATATATTAATATTACTATATTATTATATATATATAGTAATATAATGTATTCATATATAAATATATTAACAAACATATTAACGGATATTAACATATTAAAGGAATTTGTAAAGTCTCCAGTTATACAATAATTATACTTAATTTTTTTGTCTCACTTTGGGCTGGGATTTTTAAACACTTTTTGTTCAGACACTAAAGCTCAGGTAGGATATAACTCTCTGAAGTCACTGAAAAGAATGTGTTCAAGTTTTACCCTTTTCTAGTTCTATATTCCTGGCTTCTCTAGAGTACAGGAAACAGCAATTTAAAATACCATATTAATAAATATGAGGGAGACAAAACTTAGATAATTTGGGTTATGCCTTCAAGTTCCAAATCTTTATTTCCATTCTAATTCTCAGCATTGGAAAACTTTAATGAACCTCCCAAAGCCCCTTTTTTACAGTTGCTGAAAATCCTTGTCTCTTTCTTGCAGAAGTATCATGCTTGGGATGTAAAATGTGCTAACTACAACAACTCCATCAGGGTTTGTCTAGGATAATAATTTTGCAACTAAATTGATAAAGAGAGCATCTTAGCTTTGATAACTCTCTAAGCAGAAGCTCAATCTACCATTTCTTTGGCTACCAAAGCAAGTTTGGGGTAGAATATTGTGTAGCAAGCTTTGAATTACACTCTACACCTGTCTGAACTGCTGCACTGGTATTTCTGCCAATTTGCATACTGCTAATGTTTTTGTTTCAGAACAGAAAGAGGTTTTTATTATCAGTTATAACAATTATGCACAGACTGCAAAAACGAAAAAAAAAAGGATCACCATAATTGAATACATCAATTAACACTTCTTAATTCTTCTGGCTTTCCCTTATTTAAAAATTGCTTATATAATTGGAAATGGTGGGTTTGAGTTGCCTCACAGAA
Organism: Brotogeris chrysoptera; assembly: GCA_030323915.1. Taxonomy (NCBI): domain Eukaryota; kingdom Metazoa; phylum Chordata; class Aves; order Psittaciformes; family Psittacidae; genus Brotogeris; species Brotogeris chrysoptera. The sequence continues at coordinate 2,504 of JARCZZ010048067.1, read as the reverse complement.
ATTAACATGGCAGCAGTTTGCAAAGACCCTGAAACAACGAAAAATAGTTTTCTGCACGTATTAAAACTCAGTGTGAACAGCAGCATTAGCAATCATACCCACAAAAGATCTGCCCAATTGCCTTGCCAGTCTGGTCTGGGAATGCCATCTCCATTTCATATAGAACCTTCCCTGGAGATTGTATCTGCCCTGTAGAATTTTAGACAAAATTAGACTAAACGGCGAGCGTTATTTTGAACATGAGTCAATAGGCCAATGGCTCAGTCCATTCAGCTGGCACTAACTAGTTCATTAAGATACATCAACTGGAAAGGTACACAAGGATTACCTTTATTTTAAACATCAACAGCAACAGTGCATTATTCAAATAACAGAATAGTCCTTAAAACACACCAGCTAAAAGTGGTTCACTGCAACTATAACATGGTCTGCAAGGACACTGAATACACTTTCAAATTATTTTAATTCCATTCCCCAGAAGATCTGAGGTAGCGGAATTTAAAGACTGATCTTGTTCTGTCGCATATTTTGCCCTTTCCAATTTAAACCAGTGCCATAAAAACTGGAAGCTGCTGCATGCCCAGGTTGTGACTGACTGCTGACCACACTGTCACCTTGTTAAGAGACAGAATGATGCTACTCGAGCCAGGTGAAGTTTCAAACCACTTAAATCTGAGCATTTGGTGGGGTGGAGGGGGAAGAATCAGTAAATTTGAGGTATTTAAATAGAGCAGAAGGTTTATTTTTCTGGAATGTATATTGTGCCATGAGCCCAGGTAGTCAGTGCAGAGGGCTGTTTCCACCATTCTCCATGTTGGACAGGAAAGGGAAGGCAGCAGAAGAGTCAGCCCCTTTTCAACCATCTGTCACTGAAGGGCATGTAGAAACTTCTTCATTTCCCTGCAACTATCCATCTCGCCATTTCACACAGTAAAGGTCTGTGGATATGATCTCAACTCATAGTTTACGCAGCCCAAGAAAAAGGACGCTTCCACATGGATTGAAATGAAGGGCATACCTGGTTTCCCTGTTGACTGTACATCACATTCTGTTGAAAGGGTGGGATGAGGTGGTCTGTCTGCCTTTTCCAGGCTGCTGACCACTGAGCCCAGCGCACCCTCCAGTAGCAAAGGGAACTTGCCCCTTTCATATGAGAAAATACAAACTGGGACTGAAAACTTAAGCAGCACCCATTATCAAGATCTGCCCATATCTAAAAAAAAGAAAAGAATATTTGGTAAAACATTTGCTTCACATTTTCAGCAGCGTATTACCTCCCATCTGATGAAAGGCATTTTATACCATTAGGGAGCTGTAAACAACCCATTCTTTGCTTTGCTTCTCAAGGTAGCTCTGGAAGTAGGTTAGGAATAGTAAAAGATGGAGAGTACCCCTCTGTTTCTCTTTCCCTGACGTACAATAGTCTATGGTACTCATTTTAAAGAGATCACCACAAAACTTATACAAAGGGAAGGTCTGTCATCGGGAGTTGCAATCTCAAGTGTCTCTACTTATAGAGACATTAAAAGAAGTAACCTTACCTTGTTGAAGTATCTTTATGAAAAATGTTGGGTTTCAATAAACATTTCGTCTAAAAAACCCTTCCTCTATATTAACATACATGTGTTCTATGATAACATTCTATAAGCAAGCAGCGCTTATGAAATCTGTGTAAAATTCTCCCTTAACACTCCAGTACTCTGAATCTGAGCATTTTGAATTCATTATGACAGACGTTATGTCAGATCTTACAGCTTAAATGGAAAAGGCATTTTAATCCAGTAAAAGGATTTAGAGCTGTTTATGCTTTTTGTCATTTGTATTTCTTTTTTCTTTTTTTTATAATCATAGATGAAAGGCTAGGATTCCTGACTTGTATGAGTGGACAAAGCAGTAGCAATACATAGTCCAGAAAAAGCCTACATAAACCCAGTGTTTTCCTTTAACATTCTTTAAATCGTTGCCATGCATGAAAAAAGGGCAAGTTTTCTCTCTCCTGCAGTGATGTGAACAGCCCACATTAAAAGGATCATTTGTGCTTCCAGGATATTTCAACTATTACAATATGTCAGTTTAAATCTCAGATACTTCAGTAGCAAATTTCTGTTAGCATTCATATCTCTAAAAGAGACAACTCTGTCCTGGTACTCTATTCACGTGTAATTCAGCTATCTCTGATCCTTAGTGATAGACACTTAAGAGCAAAAATACCCCATTCTAGCATGATCTTCCCATTAGCAGGTCTCATTGCATTGTACCAGCTTATTTCTCATAGAATTAATTTACTATCAAAAAACCTCCTTCACATATTTGTGCTTTGCAATCACTACACTTGCAGAAGACATTAACAGCGTGTCGTGGTTTAAGCCTCCAAGCCACGCAGTTTTTCTCACTCGCTCACTCCCCTCTCTTTCTTCCCCCAGTTCAGGAGGGATGGGGAGGAGAATCGAAAGAATGCAACTTCCACAGGTTGAGATAAGAACAGTTTAGTAACTAAGGTATAA